>KV751398.1:722952-755049 GCA_001698575.1 Mola mola
TATATATTGCAGTTGGGGTTTTTTTTTTCCATTTTTGCTCAATACCACATGAAATTTTTACATATTACGCAGCAATAAACTCTCACCGTCTCCTCTGTAAACAATGGCTGGAGTTGTCCCAGTACACCCTGCAGTGTCAAATGTACCTTTTCTTTTTCTTTTTTCATTCAAGGTTAGCTCACTGAGCCTCTGGGAGCACTTCAGATGTCTTCAGCATAAAGACTTGTGACACTGACAAAGGAGTCACAGTGAAGTCACTTCTCTTACATCTGACAAGGTCGTGATGAGGCCGCAATCATATTAGTGGAAAAGGCAGAAAATGCAGCTTAGTGGCAACATGAGCTTGGCTGGGAATAAGTCATTTGTTTGCAGATTGTACAACTCTCCAGAACTGCTCTAAATACCCACAGGCCTGTGCTGAACGCACCGACACTGCAGCACACAGACACACGCACAGTAACATACCCACAAAAACTCACTTAGCCACTTCTCTCACTATTGTGCTGCTGAAGTGTCTATGTGCGTATTTACTGAAGCATCAACACATGTCTAAGCAACGTCGTCAGGGAAAGACTGGGTCTCAGTATTTAATTAACGGACTTCCTTCAGAGAATGTGTGTGGTCTTAAATCCAAGGCAAATGATGACCACTGAGGAGAGCTGGGAGGGGAAGGAGGGGGGATGAGTGATGGAGAGACATGGTGCCTAAGAGGAGTACTGTATGACCAACGAGGGCTTATACCCCGGCCGTCCATTACAACCATTTTGTCACATCCCTCGGTATCCAGACACAGAAGCTGCAAATTAGCATTTGGATGAGGTGTACCAAGCTCTCAAGCAAGAAAGTCCCAAGAGGGGTGGAGGGCTGTGTTGAGAGGCAGGTCACACGCTCACAACTTTAACTGAGGAGTCACGTGTGAGACCAAATGTCACTGAATTCTCCTCAGTAATTGCAAACTTTTCTGGGGAGACTTGAATGCTGATGGATATGTTCTGACTTATAATCCCCTATGATCCAACATCTTGAATTACTTACATAATGATTCTCAGTCAAAAGCATGCCAGTATGACTGAAGAAAAAAAAAAAAAGACTTTTTAAGACATGCAGGCAGACATGAAAAGGCTGGGGCAGAGGGAGGCGCTGTATTAGAGTCTTTGATTCAACGAGACACAGACTGCTGTCTGAGGAGTTTAAAGCAAAAGTCACTTTCAAGCTCTACTAATATAATAGGACCATTATGGGACCAAGCAAGGGGTAGATGTTTTTTATATTCTTATATCATATGTCTGTGTGTGTTTTGGTATATCACACAAAAGTAGACCCTGACAGTCAGCATTGGTCTCTATCCATGTTTTCTGAGTATTTTGCTGTTTTCATGGTATTTTTTTGCATGTCAGTCAGTAGGTTTGTAGCCCTCAGTCAATAACAGTGTGCAGGACCGGAGGTCAGAAATCTTAAAACCTAGCGACCAGGTTACGTGTTTGTCTTCATGCTCTCAGTCTGTCATGAATGTATAATGAGCTGCAGATCTCTATGTCTCTTTGACAGCGGCAGGTCTCGGCTGCACGCGAACACATACACACAGAGAGAGCAGAGAGGCACACAATGGGCAGACTGAAGAGTGGCTTTACGCAAAATGCAGTAAAAGTTTTACCCATTTGATTCACTGCTTGTTCTTGCTAATGCTGCACCCTCTCTTCATTCATTTTATAGGTCACTTGACCGCCACTGCTCTCTCTCTCTAGTATGCCTTTAATGTGTGGATTTTTGCCATCATCTTTGGCAGCAGCACAGTTGCTCAAAATAGAGCCTGTTGCTAAGCCTGGTGTCATATCAGTCTTGTAAAGCTAAGCAGGCTGTTCAGTGAATTGTGAAATTGAAATGCAGCCTTGGTTATTAGACAAACAACCCATCACCCGTGCTGCTGGTTCACTGTCAATAGGCACTGTAGTGTTAGCTAACGACACAACTTGTTTGTTGATTAAGATGAGCTGTGTATGTTGTATGTGTCTATGTGTGCACGAGTGCTGATGCAAGGTTAAAGCTTTTTTTTTGCATGTGTGTGCTTACAGCTTATATATCACAAAGAACCGTGAATGTGAAATAGTAAGTCTTTGTAGCAGTACAGATGAAAACATGACTTCTGGTCAAACACCTGATTTCAGTCCATTAACCCACTGAGATATACTAATTCACTATATAATATGTACATACCTTGTATATTTTAATCTGTAAGCACATCAATTTGGCATTTCTCAGAAGTGAAGACACTACTGGATTTGGGATTTCCATAGCACATTGTGTCTCTCTTTGTACATGTTTGTTTTCTATGGGAAACCCGACAGCTTGCGGGGTAGGAGGTCATCCCCCAAAAATGAACTCGGCTAGAGGCAAAATGGTAATAATGATGGTCAGAGGAAATTTCGGTGGTCCATGAACATTTCTGAGCGACTGCTGTTGTGAGCCTCACTGCAGACTGAGATGAAGACTTAGTGCTTGCAGTCTGTTTCTCCACTTGCCTACTTTGTTAGTACCCAAACCAAACACACTACAGGGGAGTAGCTGAATTAGCATATTTTTCTTCTGACATGACATCTTAATTGGGTATTGCGATCAAGTTATGTGGGCTTAATGAAGATGATACTTCATGAAGTGTCTTTTCGAGGGACACACCCATTTTCCATGGAAAACCAAGTCCTTTCCACTGTTTTCAATTTTAAGCTCTATTAACACTGAATCCGGCATATTACTCGGGGTTGGGTTAATTGGTTACTCTAAATTTCCCCATGGGTGTGAATGTGAGTGTAGATGTTTATTTGTCTCTAGGTGTACCCAACATTAG
Organism: Mola mola; assembly: GCA_001698575.1. Lineage (NCBI taxonomy): Eukaryota > Metazoa > Chordata > Actinopteri > Tetraodontiformes > Molidae > Mola > Mola mola. Next base: position 725,795 of record KV751398.1, read on the forward strand.
CCTGATGATGCTGGGTTAGGCTCCAGCTCCCCCTGCGACCCCTAACAGGATAAGTGGTTGAAAAAGGATGGATGGATGGATAACACTGAATCTGGCATATTATGAGAAAACAATTTTTGTAGCTGGGTTTTGTTTGGATTGATCTGAAAAAAAAAACAGATTTTGCTTTGTATTATTGGTTTCAAACAAGCACTAGACTTCAGCACTTTACTCCAGCCATGATAACAACCAACACTAAACAGAAAAGGTTTGACACTGGACCTCTTGACTAAAGAACAACACTGGTGTCAAGTTGGGGGGACGATACCCAGTGTTCCACTGTAAATGTGATCAATTCCAAGAATATTACAACTCACAGATAATGAAAATGGCACTGAGTTTTGTTTTGTTTTTTCTTTACTGCTGATTAAGTCCGTCAGTTGATCTGGGTGATTTGTGTGAGCTACACGTCAGATCACAAAGACGGTGGCAGTGACTTTAACTGTATGTAGGACACTTCTTGTGCAACATGAGCAACAAATCAAAGTGCATTATATAGTGCACAGCACTGTGATCAGGAGCATGGGAATGTGACCAGTAAGGAAATATAAATACATCTGAAATCAAGGCCAATCTGAGGTGGTCAGGTGATTGTATCCTGCACTGATATTCTCGTAAATGAATTAGCATCGCACAAACAAGTGAGAGCAGAGCTGCTTCAGCCCAGGTAGTGGGAAGGGGTAAGGCATGAACAACCATGTAGATTCAACAGAGACAGACCATCATCAGCTGGTTCAAGACAAACAGTAGCTACATTAATAACTTAAGAGCCACTAATTTGTCCATTTCAATAAGATGAATGAATCAATTCACCATTTTAAATAGCAAGGACCGTGTGCAGCCACTTTCGACGAACAAAACAATCCATCACAATGTCTTAGCATGAGTTTTTACAATTAATTGTATATATGATCAGAACCACTTTTCAGAATGTCTATATATTTTTGTTGAGACAAATAAATAAGTAAAAACATGGCATACATTCTTCTTCCATATTGTTAGAGTTTGTACTGATAAAGAATGAAAGTTTGGAATATATTTGGTGTTGGTGAAATTTACAAAAATATCAGAGCATGACAAAATCACCTAATAGCCAAATATAAGGTGATTTTTGATCATATTTTAATTATTAATAATAAAAATTGCTTCATACCTTTTCTCTGATGGTATAAAGAACTTTGTTGTGCACTTGAAAGTTTCAATTTTTGATGGAGAAATGATGGTTGATCTAAACTGTTTCTTTGTTTGTTTTTGTTTGACAGTTATGAAGAGTTTGGTGTCACAAAATCCTTGTTCTGTATTTATTAATTACAAAGAGAGAGAGAGAGAGAGAGAGAGAGACGGAGAAGTGAGCAATATGGATTGCCTTTTCATGTACATCATTTTACTGAATCTAATTTCTCTAGTTCTATAGTGCACCTTTAAATCGTAACCGTTAACATACTGAATGAAACAGCTGTAATTGTAAAACTTGTAGTGACAAAAATAATATTTGAGGGACTTTGTGGTTATTGTTGTCATCTATTGCATTTTATATGGAACTAAAAATGTTCAAGACTTGAATACTTCTTTGTCACTTTTAACCCCCGATTGAATATGCCCCACTGAAAAACACTTGGTCCAAGCCAGCCTCCCCAATAAATATGCCTGTGGTGAGGCATTTTAGAGTAATAAATAGGGTTATAGGGTGGACATTTCACACTATACATTCAGATAACACTACCAAAATGGCAAAGATCATATATACATACAGACAATATATAGTGTACTGATATGGAGCAGGCAGGGATTTCGGACACAGCTCATGTCTCCGACAGATTTTTCCCCTGGCAGAAATAATGAGCTGTTTCCGATATGAAACAGTTTTTTTTTTGTTTTTTTTTTTTTTGTTTTTGTTTTTTTTTTTAAACCACACGGTGAGGTGATCAGCTTTTGACCTACTAACTACTACATACAGTGTTTCTTCTAACCCTCCCACACAAAATTATGCTACAAGCTGTTGTCTTTGTTTTCAAATTGCAGGATGTGCTAGTTTGACCGCCAAGCCTGTAAACTAAAAGCAATTTGAGGTTCTTCCAAAACGCTGTGGGCCAAGTCGGTTTGCAGACATTTTTTTGCAAACCTCCAACCATGATCTTTGCATACTGAAGAGAGCCTGTTGAATGATTGTGTCTGTGTCAATTACCCTGAAGACTTTCCTCCAAGCTAATGTAAATGGAAGAGTTTTACAGGTGCAAGATGAAAATATGGTTGCTAAAGCAAGCATTATCTTAATTTCTCCTTTTGAAACTTTATTTTGGCCATAATCTCATTATTTGAAAGCAAAGCTATTCTTGATAATAGTGTCCTTTCTTTGTCTTGACTTAGGATGCTGACTTTGGAGACCTTGGAGAAAATGTTAATCCTAACACAGAGCTTTAGTTCTTCTGCTTTTACTGTTTTTGATACCACACAGCCTTCTTGACATTGTCATGAGTCACTTGATCTAAAATCCGAAATATTGTTTTGATTGTCTAGTCTAACATTAAGAAGCCATTATCTAACCAGGTCAGTGATTCTTAATTTTGCACACCATTCAGACTGATTCATGTGGTTACAGACCATGTTCCATGAATTCACACATAATTGTCTCCATACATTGCAATGATTTATTAGAATATTTAATTTAATACTTCATTAGCACGTTCATTAGGATTCATTGGGCGTCAGGTTTGGTAGAATTCTGCGCTGTGATGGACAAAATCAGAGTTATCAGTTGGTAGATAGACCATTGCAAATCCTCAGATCCTTGCCTCAGACTAAAACCTCTGCAAGTCAAGAAACAATTGTGTTTTCCAGCATTGTGGACCATTACAGGTATTTTGATACCTGGGTTGAAGAGGTCAAACACCTTTCACAAAATCATTGCTCATTAAAACTAAACTAACAGCTAACTAAATACATTATTAGTGGATCAACATGCAAGATCGGTTATTGCTCCTCTCAAAGTTGGTATTTCGTGAAATTTGATGGTCAGTCTTGCCCTCTCAAGTTTATTCTAGTTTTTTGGGGTTTTTTTGTGGTGGAACCATAGGGGTCTTCTTCTACATTGTAATAGTTTCCATGGAAACCAAATCATTAGCTTGCAAAACTAGCCAACAACCAGTAGCTGATGCAGACTAGTTGTCCCAGGAAACAGGGAATCTGGGTGACTGAGGAAATGTGAATTTCTTTGTCATACTTCATACTATACTTACCTCATACGTATATTGTTGTTGGTTTTTTTTTTTTTTTTCTGTTTACTTTAACCAAGAAAAGATAAGCACAATTCTAAAACAAATCTTTATAGTCTAATTTTTCTTAAATCTCATTTTGTATAAAAAAAAAAAAAAAAAGATTTGATCATGACTCAAGCAAATTGTTACATCCCTGGTGCACACTACTCCCCTTAGAGTTCTTTCCCTTTGCAGGCACCCAAACTATTTTGTAGAAGTTGATGACTGAACCTCTGTCTCTCTGGTGTAAACATCCCATTTTTTTCCTCCCTTTTTTTTATTCCTAAGAAGAAGAATTTCAGTGCTGCAGAATGTAATCAAACACACACACACAAAACTGCTTTTTTCACTTTTCCAAATATACATCACATGGTTTGACCCTCTTGCTCTGTTTTATTGATAATTATCTGTGACAAATTGTGCCAGTCTGCATTTTCATTACATTTGATGTGTTTCTCTTTACATAGTCACTTCACATTGTAAAACAACTATAATCATTTTCTTTAATGGGATCTTATGTGTTACACTTGAAAGCCACGTGCTTTTGTGATGGCCGTTCTAAAAAACTGCCTATTTGCAAATATGCAAATAGATTTGTTATTTCTCTGAGAAATGTTTCACCACAGTCCAATATAGAGTTAATGAGCCTAGTCCAACCAATGCTCACTGGAGTCATAGGAAGAAAAAAATCCATAACACTGTATTTCTCGTTCTAAAACAAAGGAATAGTTCACAGAAACAGTTGTCTGAAAGCAACATTTAAAGAAGGATGTTTCTCAAACAATGTACTATATATATAAGTACAAATTGACAATGGGCAGGGTGACACTGCACAAGTTATGGGTACATTCATGCTGTGACTTACAGTATTTTGCGTGCTGGCAGCTTGCTGTTGGCTATGAAGTCTGATACTCAGGAACATATAACTCACATTATGTCCCAGGTGCGAACAACCCTACACTGTGAGTTGAGAGAAAAGAAAGGAATGACGAAAAAATTATCATTGAGAAAGAAAAAGGAAGTGAAAATCTGAGCGAGTGAAAGACATTTTTTTTAATTCCCATCACACCTTTCCCTTGACTATCTAAAATTGTTAAGATCAAGAATGTGAAAAAAAAAGGAGGACAGACAAACTGTTTAAACAATACTAGATAAAAATTCCTAAAGGTGGCAAAAATAGGTAAAAAAATATCAGACCACGGTGTCCCTTAACACACCATGCTGACATAGCCCAGCATGACAAGCTCACCTTATCTTATTCGTTGTGTCAGGGTTATGTGACCCAACTTCGAGCACCAGTCCACCAGTGAAGAACAGATTTGGTATGCAAATTATGTTTGATTCTCTGCAGCTCTGTGGGGAAATTTGCTTTTTTTTTTTTTTTCCCCCTTCTATGCCACCTGCAAGCCCCTCTAGCGACCTTCAAATACTGTCAATCAAAGCAGCGGCATAAGGGATTAAATTAAAATGAGCTGTGCACTCTTAAAATGTGGCCTGCAGCTACATTTAAAGGTGGAGGAGCAAAAAGAATCTAATCAAGTGTCTTTATGCCAAGGGCTCTTAAAATGCAATTCATTCACCTGCACACTTACTCAGGGGTTAGTATTAAGTCTATGGACACCTTGTAAGACATGATTTTTAGTAATAAAGTCAAGTGGGTGCTTGGAATGACAGATATATGTAATGTAGTCTGTGTCTCTGTGTGGTGAGCAAGGTTTTCAAATTAATCAAGATTTTGACTAAATATTGTCCTTTCTGGAATGACCTCTTATGATTAAAAATACAGCTTTCAAGCGAGTTCTTTAAAAACCTGTATCCACAATGAAATGTGAGGCTTTATCATTGGAAAACATGCCTCACCCAGACTGGGCTATGGCGTCTGTAAGGTTTAAGGGCCACAACTTAAATCTTTTGTTCTCATGCATTGCCTAACTGTCAACAGCTCATTTGGTATTGGCATTCTGTTCTTTTGGTAGTATTCCACGGAACAAAAGAAACACTTTAAGTGGCATGATAGAACGTCCACTACGCTTCAACAAGCGCCTCTTAAATGGGGGAGAAAATGATCAGTGCAACAAAGAACTTTGGCCTCCAGGAAAATAAATTGGACAGACAGCAAATTGTGCTTCCTTCATTACAGGTTTGCAATCTATCAATGGATCGATCCATACAGTAATCAACAGCTGTGGAGATGGAGCTGGAACAACGCTCCTCTGTTTTAGCCGGGTGTCAATGGCTCTACAAGAGACTGGAGGCGGAAATCCTTAAATGTATCCACAAATTACCAATGCAGCTAAGTAGATCACAGATCAGGTCAGGTCTGGAAATAAACAGAGATGAGTCAGAAAAGGCTCATATAATAGAGACCTGTTATAGATTTTATACATTAAAACACACATTTTCCATTATTACTACAAAGCTAATAATGCAATATAAAACCTATTTTATTAAATGTGCTCTTTAATGCTAACAAAGCAAATGTAACTCAACATTTTCTGTAATTTAGTGTAGTATACATCAGAGTAAAAGAGAGTGTTCTGAAAGTGAATACATCTTTAAATGTATTACATGTAGTGGAGTCCTTGGATCACTGTCTCAGGCACCAGCAACTCAGCACCAGTGCAAATCTTTGTTTTTCATCAATACACTCTGGAGTGAGAACACCCACAAACACCGGCATTAGTGTCTCAATTAAGAGGAAATCAAAAGGTTGGTGTCAGATGTAAGTTGATATGGACAGTAGACATCAGACTTGCTCCAGCCATTGATTAAACAATTAAAACACATTCCTGTTACATGAAATTAGGAAACCTTTTGTGGCCTTGGAATTGCTCGGATGTAATTGTACACCTTAACAACTTCTAGGCTGTGGAGATCTATGCATGGGCCACTTTATCTCTGTCTCTGCTCACCGCTCTGTCCCTGGCCTGCAGCCAGAACAATTTGGGGCACTTGCTCTGTCATCTGATTTCTGATCTAGTCTACTACAGACTGCATAGTGGCAAGTTGTAGCACTGAAGTGATTCAGCCATGCCTATTTGAACTAGACACAGATTCCAAGGAAGAGGAGGAAGAACTACTTGTACAAGGAATGCTGAATTGGTTTTAGGACACTGTCATTAGTGGATTAGAGAAAAAAAAAAAAGCAGAAATCTTCAACTACAATGTTGAAGGCTTATTTCTGTCAAGATGTATGTCGTAATACATAAAAAAAACCCATAAAAACAAAAATAAGATTCATAGCAGAGCTGGTCTTTAATACATAGTAAACATTTCAAAGGAAAACATTTAAACTGACTGCAATTTGTAGGCTACAATCTTTAACAACAAGTCATTTGTATTGGTACATAAAGGTGTGGCAGCCATTATTTTATATGTCATACTGATGCAAAACATCTAAAAAAAAAACCAATTTAACATTATAACAGTATTCCAGCTTTTTAACAATAAATAATACAGTCCATAATTTTATGACAGTAATTATGAAAACAGCTTTCTGAATCATCCAGCAAGTTTCTGTGTTTGGGGTACATAGCGCAGCACAGTGCCAGTGCAGAAAGACCACTCGTTGCAAAGAGAGTATTTTTTTGGGGGGGCTTTTGTCGAGCATTGAATACCACACGTGTTTTTTCTAGGGACCTCTGACAGTTCAGATTTATGCATGAGAGAGACAAAGAAGGACTATGAGAAAATCCATGAAGAGTGACACCTGAGAAGGGAAGGGGGCACTTGAGATCTGATAAATTGATCAATCATTCTGCCACTGCAGTTTCTCTGCACCCTGTAGAACACTCTTACACTGAAACTTGGCCCACTTTTCAAAATCTGCATTGCTTTTCGTCCTCTCTTACTCAAATCTCAGTGTGTTGCCTGGCCTTACGTGGGCCATTGTCTTCTTTCTTTTGCTTTTGTTCTTTTATTCTCTCTTTATGCCTTTATTTACTGCTCTTTATGTATCTCTTTGTCTTTGTGACAACCTTCATGAAAACAGCTGTCGTTTATATATATATATATATAATGTGTGTGTGTGTGTGTGTGAGCGCTTTATCATGGCTCCAGAGTTCAGATGGTACACTCATGTGTCTTCCTGATGCTTTTAATGTACTTCTTTGAATTCATACCCTTCTTTGACACAGCCAAAACGTTTAATCAGCTAACAAACTCTTTCTCAGAAATTCACAGGCCTTCGCCTTCAAACTACTACAGGACACTAGCTGCTGTCTGTGGACCCAGCAGGCCTGTTTGATTCATGAAACTACTTCAAACCTTTCATATGCCCATACACTTCCTATTGCTCTCTCTCATCTTACTGCTTAATCGTTTTTCTGGCACGTTTGAATACCTCTGTCTGTGGGGTGGATGGCACTGGTAGGAAGCTAATAGGGGATGTCTGTATATGCTGTGGGTGTGTTTTTGCTTGTGTGTGCACGAAAGTAATAGTGAGATAATGTGATGGAGTGGATTTTTCAGCATGTGGAAATCTAGATGATGGATATTTTCACATGTCCACACTTATCTTATTCCTTTGTCGCTTTACTAATTCCCCAAAACTACCTAATTGCTCACTGTATGTAATCCAATAGGCCAAAAAGCAGCACGTTAAGGTTCATTATTTGTCGACTAATGTGCCACACAAGTTTGGATGGAGCTATTCATGCAGCTCATCTTATTAAACCTGCTCTCTCTCTTTCTCTCTCCATATATGAATCCAATTGAATAATTCATGCCGCAGTCTGCTTTTATTACTGTACTATCCACCAAAGAACAGCCTTGAATAGTACTTTTGGAGGAGCATTGACAAACACAGATTTTGTTTGTGTTCTCATGACATTTTACCATTTATGATGCAGCATTTTTCTGTAGAGATAACACTTGTTCTAAATATTCATGCATTTTTCAGGGAAATATCAGTTGCAGAGAAACTAGATAGATATCCCCACACCTGATTGCTGCTTGTTGCTCTCAAGTGAAGTGATAGCAACAGTATGTTTACAGTATGCTTGTGTGGGTTATGATGTGATGATTGAAGTCAAAGATCTTGAAGCTTTACCCTTAAAGCAACAATGGTCAAAGGTTGCAAAAGTTGGATGTGGTCTAAACTAATCTGAATCAGATGTACTTTAAAAAGTAGTGGTGTGATATACTGATTTCTGGTTCAAATATATATATATTTTTTTGTTTGTTTTGTCTTTTTTCCCAAGAGCAATTGGATCAGATTCTGTGCAGCACTTCAACAGTTTATGTCTCCATATTTTGGAAGAGCTGTGCTCACAGAGCCACTGCACCGGTAATTTAAAACTCATCTATCCCAACTACAAAATGGCGTCATTTACCTTTTATTGTCTTTGGAGTCATTAAGTTTTTAAAGCCACAAAACTTCTAAATGAAACAAGTAGGAGAAACTGCCTGGAGTGTGAGTGCCATGAAAGGCTGCTGAAGTCGGGCTGATACATGTGGGTAGGTTATAAACACCAGCACGCCTCATTACATCTGCTCAGTCATGAACCAGTTGTTGGCTAGATTGCTCTCCCTCGATGCAGGGAGTATCGTTTTTTGACCTCTGAAACGACTCTGTACTAAAAGGTCCATCCACCAAATGCAGTGAAATCTAATAGTGGCGGATTTCTGCATTTAATTAATAATAAAGACCCAATTATGAGTGGCTAAATCTCAAATGAGTCATTTCTGGAATGTAGTCAGGGCCTTCTGTGAGGTTAATTGAGACCTTGACAGCACTTAAGCCTTTACTACGAGTCCACCTTTCTTGTCTTACCTGTGGCTACAGTGTCGACTCTTGGGCTTTATGGAAAGAGATTTAATCTGACTGGAAAGCGTATTCTCAGAGCGTCTATGCAAGCACAACAGTGCTGCCATGGGAGTGAGAGGACGAGATAGAGAGCAGATGCATAGGGACAAGCACATCAATGGTGCTCAAGTGTTCTCAGGGAAGGAAAGAAAGGAGTCATTCTTAATGTTAGTTTTTGTGACTGGAACTGTGTTCTTCTTCTTCCTCGGGGACTGGGAGGAGAGCTTTTTTTTTCAGTGCTATGCAGTGTGATGTGTGCAGGAGGATCACTAACAGTTGAAAACAAGATGGATCACTGTTGACTTGACTTGTAAATATTTTTATATAGTATTTCCCTGTAATTCAGGGATATTATATAATCGTTATCCATGAGATCTGGAGCTGATTAGACTTTCCTCATGTTTCGACACACACACACACACACACATATAAACAGTATATATACAGTATATATATATGTATGAGGCATAAACAGAAGTTGTTTTGTTGTTGTAGTTGTTTGTTTTGTTCAAAGCCAGTGTCTCTTCATTGCATTTGGCTCAATTTCGGGAAGCTTCTGGAGGCAATCACAGGCTATTTAATGCTTACTGATAACAGCCCATGCTTTGGGTCCAACTTAATACATAATTGAAAATGGCTACTGCTGTCCATTTGGTACGCTTTGTTCTTGTTACATCAGCAACACTGTGTCATTTTTCCCTTTCCCCCTTTTCTCTTTCTCTCCTTTGATGCCTTCTCTCAATGACAATTCACACTTCAGTTGAGATTGCTCTAAATTTTGATTTCAGCCAAAATGCGCTTTTAAGTTGCTGCCGCTGTCTGGATGTCATCTGTCCCTCTGTTCCCTACCCCTCCTCCTCCCCCAAGGGCAAAATGTTTTGGTATTTTTCATGTGAGTGCATGCACCTATATTATACGGCTATGTTTGTCTCAAAGAGAGCTCAATCAATGTCTTTAATGTTCCATAAGTAAAACAGTTAGTATGTCTTTACATGCAGGGGTCTTTCTGCCTTCCCACATGGCTTTTTTTTCCCCCTTTCTATACTGATTCCGCAGCAGCCTGGTGTTAATGAAATTATGTAATTAGTTTTGCCTTGTGCAGGCTACCACACGTTGAACTGTCCATTGTCACATCTCAGTACAAAACACACAGCTATAAACTGGACACTTTTATCCATCACCATTATTCTCTTCCTACCTAAGATTGCTCCTGTGGCAAACTCGCTCATGAGATTCGTCTTTCCATCTGTCTGCCATCAGACCAACCCCTCTGGCTAGACTGAGCTTTTCTCCCCAGGGAAATGCACAGAGGTCTTGGAGCGATTTTTCTGTAATGGAACTTGAAGATAAACTAGATTTGATGGTCCACCCACAGGTGGCCTGGCAGTTTGAATTTGCCCCCCTCTCCTTCCTGTTTTAGCACCGATCCTCATTACCAGAGGCTGATACATTATCTTTTCCTCTTAGGCCAAAGAGAGGTGTGGCAGGCTAAACGAACACAGTGAGCCAAGTGTCACTTCAGATCACAGGTCATGCTGAGAAACCATATGAGAGTTTATATATATTCTTATTATTAGTTGTGTTGTGAGTTTTAATATTTTTTATATGTACCACATATCAGGAGCTGTGATGTTAAATCAGAGGATCAGCCTTTTAGATTTAACTATAGAGCCTGCATAGAAAATAAGTTAACTCTATAACATCAGTCATGTATATTACAACATTAACAACAGAGACAGAAAAAAGGGAACTAGATGAACTAGATGAATCCCCTGCTCATTGGCTTTTGTGTCCACAAGTTTACTTGTGTTATATAAGTATAATTGTTGTGAGTGTTGGAAACATTGGCATTGAAACTCTTCAAATGTAAACAGTTCTATTGCCATGCATAAAGTTTCACTGACAAACACGGACGTTAAACATTCATGATATACTTATTTTTGCTTTTAGATTTTTTTTTTTTCATGTACCTCTGTATTTTTTTCAATTTCACATCTGATGGTTTCTTGATGTCGGTCACAACTTTTATTCCATCAGTATATTTGTTGTTTGTGTCACTGGTCTTCTGTTTTGGGGGAAAAAAAAAAAAGGGAAGATATCAATGAAATAAAATTAAAAGATTAGAAGACTGGACATTTTCATGAGTTTTATTTGTTCAGTAAAACTTTTTCACTGCCTTCAAAGAGTTTTTGTTTTTTTGTTTTTTTCAATATCAATTTTTATTTTCTGTTTCATAATATCCAGTTGTGGCCCCATACTTTTCACTTCTTAACATGCACAGTGTGGCCTCTCTGCTGGTGTTAGGCTGCAGTTTGACATGAGTTCATTGTACAAATGGAATGTGTTGAATTGTGAGTGTGTAAACAATTCTCAGTGCAGTGGAAAGAGGCAATGTGTTGCAGACTGACTGATAGACATATTTAAAGTTCTCAACAACTCTGTCTTTTTTAAATTGTGCTTCTAATCTGCTTTGTCTGGTTTGGCATTTATGCGTCTCCTGTTTTTGTCTCTTCTGTTTTTCCCTCTTTCGCTGAATCCAAAAGCTTCATCCACTGTAATTTTTCACACTGCTTTGCTTTGACAGAAGCGATTTCATTTTGCATAAGACATTCTCCAACAGCTATATTATTCTGTGGTAGACACATTTTTATGTGTTAGATTGTTCTATTTGTTGCACAAACTGAAACCAGTAATTTTCTTCTTGAAGCTTCCATAATGAAAACATATTTATTGCATGCAACATTCAGTTCTCAAACGCTGGAATCAATAACCACAAGTAATTGTGTCATCTCAGAATATTTGACCTATGAAATTCTCACAAAGAAGTGATTGGATGTTACATTAATGTCATTTCTGTGTTGGTTAAGTGAAACTTCAGACTGCATTGTTTCAGTGTTTAGGAGTCACACTAAAGAAATCATCTTGAAAAGGGAGCAAATCTTTTAAAGATCAGTTTGAGATCTCAGAACTGGAGACTAGGATACGACAATATAAACTTTACAGATCGCTACAGAGAACAAGTCTCCAGTTTCGCAATTGCTTGGTGAAATGCTGCATAGTTTTTGCTGAAAAACTACAGAATTTACGTGATTATTAATGGACTTGGGGATAAGGAGAGTCACACAATTTTTATTTTTGGTTTACTTTTCTTTTGTATCAAAAGTCCCCTTCTTATTGTTAAGTGGAGGCTTTGAGTTTTCTCATGACTATTGTATAGGGTTGTTGTTGACCGTTGTGTGTGTTATGTATTGATTTTCACACTTATGATTTCTGATATAATCTTGGTGAAATCCAACTTTCATTTAATTTACCTATACTTGTCTTTCTTCCACCTTTTATTCCAGGTAAGGAAGAGTCAGTAGCTACCTTCAAAGGCAACGAGTTCTTCTGCTATGACCTGTCGCTGACACCCATCCAGAGCAGCACTGATGAGATCACGCTTTCCTTTCGCACACTGCAACGCAACGGCCTCATGCTGCATACTGGCAAGTCAGCTGACTATGTTGAGCATTTGAGGCCCTGGTTGAGCCTGTCAACGGCAAGTTCAACGACAACGCCTGGCATGACGTGCGCGTCACTCGCAACCTGCGCCAGGTAAACACTGCCCGTGTAATGCAGGGCCACCACAATCTCTACATCTTTTTTGACTCTTTACTTTTGGGAAACACACAGGGAGAGTTTGTTACCTTTCTTCTCTTTCCTGTTGCTTGCTGCCAACCTTAACAAAGGTTCTCTTTTTCAGGTTGGAGTTGATGAGAAGGTGCTGTTGCCGGTTTTTATTATGTTTATTTATTCCAGTGTCCATAGATTATTTATTTATTTTGTTCAGTTTTAAAATGACCAAAGATGCATTTTTGCTTTCATATTAAATGAAATCAAAAACAGGCATAACTATTTTGAAGGTGTTTCCAAAGTGCTGGAGACACCTTTTATGCTGTTATTAATGAACAAGTTAAAGTCTTCTGCTCACTATGTGCATACACATGCATGCACATAATGTATCTGGCTACAAAAATGGAATGCACCCTAATTTGTCAAAGGTGACAATGTACTTAAACTCTTCATGACCAAATTGCCCTACACATCTTCACAAACCTTTAATCATCGCTAATGGGAAACAAAACAGCACCTGAAACACAAGTGTTTTTGTTCGTGGCTGTGAAGTGATTTGTAAGCCAGCTTGTTCCATCTTTTACATGTAAATTACATGTAGACATGTCTGTGCATGCACAGATAAACACTCTCTAAATTCTGGACACTCTGGATTGCCAATTGGCAGTTGCAGATACCAGCAATGAGATACAATCAATTTTACTTGGACTTACCGTGCTTAGTTCTTCATGTTTTGGGGGGGATTTTTTGGCAATTGTCATTGGAATGAATGGCTTGTCAGACCTACGAACGGGCATTTCAATGGCCCCAAATGCAACAAAGGCAGATGGGAATGTATTAACACAAAGATGGTGCATCCAATTCTTTGGTTTGCACCTGCAAAAACATCCACAGTCAAAAAAAAGGAGTATCAAACTCATACAAATTTAGTCAGGGAAGAAAATTCTCCCTATGCAAAACAAAGGACAACCAAGAGCAAAATTAATCTTGCAAAATTAAAATGCAAACTAAGTGCTCTTAAATTATAGGGAGACATTTCCATGCCAACCCGCCTGCAATTTCAGTCAAATTCCAACAGTATTATTATATATTTCTGTGTGCTATGGAAATAGTCCAAGATTTGCAGAACTGATTTTTATTCTGTATTTGGTTTGGAGTGACTGATCATACAAGAAACATATAGAAATTCAGGTATGTCTTGGTCAAATGCTGTACGGTATCGTATAGAGTTACGTGCGATCAGAAGTGTGAAACAAGCTTAATCAGTTTGGGAAACTAACACAGTTTTAAAGACTTGCAACATGAGCTAACCCACCTACCCACCCTCTCTGCCTGTTTATTTCTCCATCTATCCATTTAATATTGTCTTGCTGTAGTACAACATTTTAACAAGCATTTACATTGTAATATCAATAGGGAGAACTTAAGTAATCTTATCCTTAACAATCAATGAAAAAAAAATGTAAATTGAGTTAAAATTGGTGGACAAATCTTCCTGACTACCCCTTAAAAAAATTAAGATTTAGTATTCTATCAGTTAGGAGGTTTCTACAGTCAAAATCTAAACTTAAGTTATGTGAGCAGATTTGTCATGACCCACAACTAACCACCCACACCAGGTGATCTGCATGAACTCACATAACAGCTTGAGTCCCCAGTGGATCATTTTAATTGACAGGAGTCCTAAGTGTTAAAGAGCTTTCTAGATTTACGTCGGACCATTCCCATTGAGAGACACATGAGGAGAGGTATCGATGACATTGACCACTTCTGACCCTGTGTTTACTCCCAGGGTGATACCTTCTTGATCAATGTGTGCTTTAATGTTTTTGGGTCACATAAATCATGAATGCATTTACACAGTGACGTGCATGTCAGAAATTAAATATTCATGCAGTCGCATTTTACTTTTTGCTTTTGTTTAGTCCCGCTGTTGTTTAACATATTGACTATTCAACTAAAACTACGAGAATTAAAATCCTAATAAAACAATGAACAGGTAACTAACAAGGTAATGTTTGTCAGCACAATCAAAGATAAATAAACATTTTCATTATGGTCAAAAAAACAAAAAACAAAAAGGCTGCCATGAACATATCATGATATTTGTTATCAGTATTGGTTATAATGGTATTATAAGGTACTTTCAAAATGTAGTATATTACATATTACTACTTACCTGTATTTACAATATTACTGTCCATGCTGTAATGCAATAGTACAAAATAGCTGCTGACGTACTAAATAAGTCAAATGAAAGAGGGTCATGTTATACAGCTGTTAATCAAAGTAAGGGAGTGTTATTTTAGCCCATTTCAAATCCTGTAGTAATCAGTATTGCTTAGATAAATGAAGTAATTTTATATACAGTGGTTACTCTCAAAAAACAGTCAGTTATATTATTGAATGTCTTTTGAAAACAACAGAATAACTCGTGGCAGAGCTGTTGTTCTTCTGCATCGGAAGGAGTCAGCTGAGATTATTAGGGCCTCCAGTTCGGACGCCTCCTTGACGCCTGCCTTTGTAGGGAATATAAACTATATCCCCCTGCAGGAGGTAGAAAGTCTGACTCCTCAGCCATCCCCACTGTCAGTAGGTATATGTAACAAGATAAGATGTGAATGAATTCAGAAAACTTGATGGTTGATGGTTGTTTTGGTTGCTATTTTGTCCACATCCTATACAGAGTACAAATAAATCTAAATCATTTAAATTCAAAGGAAGATAAGGACTATTATAAATAAGTTGAATAACCACACTTAGCCTTTTCCCAATCAAAATATAAAACGTGATTAATATAGGCTACCCTACAATGCACAACATGCGTACATACACTTACTATGTATTACAACTGATATATTTATTTATTTGTTAAATATCACATTCTTTCAGACAGTTATCTGTCAGCATGCACACCCAACTCCTATTGCACTTGGTGTAGATGCAGCTGAACATATATATTGTGCTCCTGTATAAACACAACTGTTACCTTTCAAATTTGAGCTAATATTATATATTCCATGGAAAATATGCTGCACTGTACAATTCAAGCTTTAGATTCCTGGAACTGATCATGCAGCCCCAGCAGGCTATGAAATCTCATCTTGTCCCCTCTCTCTTTTGTTCTTAAATGCTCTTGCAACATCATGCATGTCTGCCATATCTACCACTGCATCACTAGGCACTAAAATAAGTAAGCTCTGCTCTCCTTTTGTATCTTTGCTGACTTTCTCCACAAAACCCATGAATTTGTCAGCTTTGTGCAGGACAAAATGAAGCAGACAGAATTAGGTGAGGTAATAGGGACTCTCTGCCAAGAAAGAGGAGAGGAAGAGTGGAGAAGTGGGTTCGCCACATGCCCAACAATTCACCACAGATTTAGAGCTCCCCTTGGTGGCATCTGGTTATACTGCAAGTGTATATGTAGAAAGTGGTGTCTGTCTGAAGACATTGGCTAATTCCTGTGGTTTACGGTTCATAGGCAGGCAAGGACACATGCTTTTACCTCTTTTTAGGGTCTCTTTACAATACATGCTCACACAGCCCACGTTGCTCTTCCCTATTTAGTGTACACATGGTTAAAGAAGCATTAAGGGATCACTTTTTCCCTCCCCTTGCACTCCCTGAAATGATCTACCATCATGGACATCTTGTAGACTTCAGTGTTAGTGACCATTATTTGGCCTTCCCCTCCTCTGGGATCACATGCTGTCTACACTTGTTCCAGAAAAACGACGGGCAAAGACAAAGACGCAAACACTTGCATTAAGATGTCTTAGGAAATTATATATTTGATGTACTGCAGCAAAAAAGAACACAATGTGAAAACAGGTCAAATATTAACTGTGAAAAGGCACCTTAGTCAGCATACATCATGCATCACTTAAAAAAAAAAATTCTCAAAAAACGCTCAAATGCTCAATCTCAACTGCTGTATGTTCAGCGTTGATTTGCTGATCTTTTTAAATCCCACTCCGATTTTCCTTAGTTCTGCAGCCATATCTAATCCACACACCAGTATCTCCCTTGCAAAGGAGAACTTTTAGCATTGGCAACAGGGAATTCAGCTACAGTTCTGCATAAAATACCTTAGACAGACACAATAACCACTGGCGCCTGTGTTTTAATGTGCAAACCAATTACTGCCATGGCATTAACCTAAAGTCTGTCAGTCATTCTATATGTGTGTTGCTGAGAATGAGAAGAGTACAGATCTTAGAGGCTCTAGTTTTATGGGCCTCTTGATAAATATTTGTTTGCTAATGTTTTGCTTTTAAATAACAGATTCACATGCAGGTTTTCAGATCATAGTGACAACTAGGACAGAAACTTCTAATAAAGGACCTAAAAAAACAGATGCAACAGAGCAACTGCACTGTGTGACTGACCCTACTTACTTTGTAGTAGATACTGATGTGAAGTTGCTCTTCCTCCATTTGAAAGAAAAATATTAAAGATTAATCAACACTTAGTCCAAATAAGATAAATAGCTATATTTTTTATTTAATTCTGTTGGTTCATATATTGATTATATAAAACAGATGAATGAGAACTGTATTTTAGACATAGTAAAAGGAGATGCTATTGTCCAGTAACAGTCAGTATGGCACGTCTACATGCATGTGGACAATGCTGTCAGCAGTTGAACATTATTAATTGATGAGCATTTGTTTTTGGTGGTTTTTTACAACTTTTTACAACAATGAAGTAAACAAACCACCAGCTGAGCATGACAGGTACGTTACGCCCTGCTGCTACAATATTGTAGCTTTTTGTGGTGATATTTGCAGGACCTGTTAACTTGGTTTGGTTACTGTCCGTGGTTTGTTGAAAGTACAAGGTTTAAAGCATTATAGTATGCTTTAAATCATGGTTAAATATGAAAAAAAAAACACCTAAATAGAATAATTTATATGTTACTTTCTTGAACTTGAAGGGCTAACTTTCCATGTTGATAATCACTGTAACAACTACTATGGCCTGACATCACAATGGCCCGACCCAGACGTTTAAGTGTTGCCTCAATCCCAAAGGCACAGGCAGTCAAATGAAATAGGGAGAGGAAGTGTGTCTTTGTATGTCTGTATTTTTGTTTGTTCATGGGAAGCACAGAGAGCAAGAAAATTGATGTGTGCACAACAGAGAGTGGTAAATGATGTGGATTGCGGCTGCCTGAGAAGAAAAAAATATCTAAGGATGGGTGGAGCACTGGGAGATAGAGACAACAGTTTGTTCTCTGCTACAAAAGGAAAATTAAAAAGCAAGCTTTGCTTAATTCCCCTATGCGACTTTGCAACCAAAAGAGTCGACATCCAACATCATCTTCATCATAGGACTCGGTGAGTGGCTTAGCCAGTGTCTTGAGAGAGACCTTTGAACTGTTTCCCCTTTGTATCACCCTTTCCTCCCTCCCATTAGTGTCCACCTCGTCTGCCCTTCTCTTGTCTCTGACTTTCTCTTGTCTTTCTGTCTGCCCTAATCTTCTCCCCTACACACTCACGTCTTTTCCATATAATTGGACTTGGGATGCAGATATTGTACTAATGAATGTATGAAATAGATTCCATGTTCTTTTCATGTTGAATACACAGAAATGTCACAGGAAATGTCACAGAAAATTCAAATCTGTTACATATAAACTCTGCAAGCAGGGAAATCAAGACAGGTTTTTTTTATTATCATGTATTTCACTCACTGACTGCACAACCTGAAAGATCTATAGAGGAAGATTTAAAAATGTTATGAATAATGTATGTGAAATACATATGGTGGCTCACATAGAATCAAGTCTAATAATTTATTTGTTTTAGATTTTTTAAATACGCATACAGCTAAAATAATAAGTAATAAATATATTGTGAATAATAAAACTCAATAGGGTTGTGACAATACATTCAGCTCATGATACAAGACGACACGATACACAATATACACAAGGACGAGATGACACTGTATTTTAACATTAATTTTAAAAGAAATGTCCACGATGAAATATGACTGGACATAGACTTAGTCAAAAAACAATGCAGGTGCATTTTGACATGTTTTATAACTGTCCTAGACAGAACATGACTGACCTTCAACATTATGAATGATGATAAAGTTTATTTATGTAGAACTTTTTAAAATTAACCAGTTGCAAAGTGCTTGTAGTTGAAATAATGTAAGTTGATGTTTCAACATTGGAATTTCAACCAATCTGTAGTCATCATGTAATGTCTTCAACTTTAATAATTGTTATATATAATTTTATCATATTTTGCAAAAAAAATTACTTAATATATAATTCCCCTCTCGCCCTTTCTGTGGGCGGTCTTGTGTCTCCTTCAAGCTCGGGTCCTGGGAGTCTGAGGTTCCTGCGCAGTATCTTAGCTGTTCCCAGGATTGCGCCTTTCTGGACAGAGATCTCAGGTGTTATTCCTGGGTTTTGTTGGAGCCACTCTCCCAGCTTGGGGGTTACAGCCCCAAGTGCTCCTATCACCACTGGTACCACTGATGCCTTTACTACTCACATTCCTTTCCAGCTCTTCTTTCACCCCCTGGTATTTCTGGAGCTTCTCGTGTTCCTTCTTCCTGATGTTGCTATCCCTTGGGATTGCAACATCTGCCACTACCATCTTCTTATCGTGCTTGTCGACCACCACAATATCCGGTTGATTAGCCACCACCATCTTATCGGTCTGGATCTGGAAGTCCCACAGGATCTTAGCTCAGTCGTTCTCAATCACCTTTGGAGCTGTTGTCCACTTTGATCCTGGAACCTCCAGCACATACACGGCGCAGATGTTTCTGTATACTATAGGGGCATCCTTGCACAGTCTGCACCTTGGGTCCTGTCTGATGTGGTAGACCCTGGGACCCTGGCCTCTATCGATCTTCTGTTCAAGGCCTGTTCTTGTGCTGCCATGATCATTGCCTCTGTGCTGTCCCTGAGACCAGCCTTCTCCAGCGACTTTTATGTTATCTTGTATGTCAGTCACTTCTTCCATCTGTCGGTGGTACATCCCGTGCAGGGGCTTGTCCCTCCATGATGGTGTCTCTTCTTCTTCTTCCTTCTCCTCACTGGGTGTCTGCTGCCTGAGGCATTCACTTATCAGGTCATCATTGGGGGCCATCTTCCTGATGTATTCCTGGATCTTGGTTGTTTCATCTTGGATAGTGGCTCTGACACTCACGAATCCTCGGCCTCCCTCCTTCCGCTTAGTGTACAGCCTCAGGGTGCTGGACTTTGGGTGAAACCGTCCATGCATGGTGAGAAGCTTCTTTGTCTTGATATCTGTGGCTTCTATCTCCTCCTTTGTCCAGGTTATTATACCAAAAGGGTATCTAATGACGGGCAGGGCATAGGTGTTGATGGCTCGGATCTTGTTGTGACCATTCAGCTGACTTCTCAGCCGCCTCACTCTACATAGGTATTTAGCTGTGGCTGACTTCCTTGCGGCCTCTTCATGATTCCCATTTGCCTGTGGGATCCCAAGGTATTTGTAGCTGTCCTGAACATCGGCTATGTTGCCTTCTGGTAGTTCAACCCCTTCAGTTGTGATCATCTTGCCTCTCTTTGATATCATCCGGCTACATTTGTCTAGCCCGAATGACATGTGGATATCAGTGCTGTACATCCTGGTGATATGGATCAGTGAGTCGACGTCTCGCACACTCTTCGCATACAGCTTGATGTCATCCATGTAGAGGAGGTGGCTGATCATTGTTCCATTTCTGAACCGATATCCGAGGCCACTTTTTATGATGATCTGGCTGAGGGGGTTCAGGCCGATGCAGAACAACAGGGGCGATAGGGCATCTCCTTGGTATATGCAGCACTTGATGCTAACTTGGGCAGGTGACTTTGAATTGGCCTCCAGAGTAGTCTTCCACAGCCCCATTGAGTTCTTGATGAAGGCACTTAGTGTCCTGTTGATCTTATATAGCTCCAAGCACTCCAGTATCCATGTATGTGGCATTGAGTCATAGGCTTTCTTGTAACCAATCCAGGCAGTGCACAGGTTGGTCATGGTAGGGATAGATTGTAGGGCCGCATTCACATCTTCTAGCAGACCTTCTGAGGGTATTCTGCAACTAAGCATTGGTAACTGTTCCCGGGGATTCCAGGTATCCATGTTAGCCATTATGTCGACATGTCATTCGGGCTAGAGAAGTGTAGCCAGATGATATCAAAGACAGGCAAGATGATCACAACTGAAGGGGTTGAACTACCAGAAGGCAACATAGCCGATGTTCAGGAGAGCTGCAAATACCTTGGCATCCCACAGGCAAATGGGAATCATGAAGAGGCCGCAAGGAAGTCAGCCACAGCCAAATACCTACGTAGAGTAAGGCAGGTCCTGAGAAGTCAGCTGGATGGACAGAACAAGATCCGAGAACTGTGGTGCTTCTGTTCACCCTCCATGTGTATTTAAGTATTGTCAGATTGTCATGTGTGTTATTGCCAACATTTCAGTCCACTTTCCATGTCATCCTTTTTTTTTCTGAACATTGGACTGGTTTTGGTTCTTTGATATCTACCTCTGCCCTTGCTGAATTTGTTTGCTGGTTTTGACTGATCATTATAATCATAATTGCTTTATAAACTACCTGGTCTTTAAGTCTACATTCAGGCCCAAAACCCTGCTCTTATTGCTCTGCTCTCATCTCAGCCGCTCTGGCTTCCAGGTGTGGGGCTAAACATAGAAAAATTTCAGTTCAGTTATTTTTTATATGGAGGATTTCATTATTTCCTTGACACAAAAGGGTTTTGGAATTGGATATTAGTATAAATATCAGAATCGGCTCAGCATTACTATATTGATGCAGCCTTGATAATCTGACACACCTGCCTGAAAGGGTTACACATTCATTTAGAGGGGAACAAAAAAACATAAATGGGGGATATAACTTACAAATACTGTGACCCTTTTTTAATTTCACTGATGTATAATGTAGCCTTTTTGACAGCCGTTAAATTTAGCTTTGTAAAATATGTGTGTATTGAAGTGATGTATATACTTCACTTACACTAACTTTAGTGTCTACTTCATTGATACTAAAGTTAGCAGCCATTAAATTTTGCACTCTCTTTCCAATATTCAGACTAGCTAAATTTTGGCCAAGAAATTATTAGATATAGTGATTTTTACAAACCTGTTGTCACCTTGACCTTTGACCTTTCATGGTCTAACTATTTTGAGATTAAATATTGACACTATGCACATGTGGTGTAAATTAAAAGAAAATTGATTTGGGCCAAGTTAGTATTTCGCGAAATGTAATCTGATGTTAAAAATGGGGCTTCAGGGAATTTCTTCTCTCTATGACCTTTGACCTACACTGTAAAGCCCAAAATGTTATCAGTTGAAGCCAATGCAACCTCACAGAGAAAATATGGAGACAGACAGTCTACAACAAACATTACATCCCTACCAGAGATGATAATTATGACAATGATAATAGTTATAATGTAAGATGAACACCACTTTGCAAGGGCATAAATGTATGTTAAAAGATAGTGAAGATGATGGGGAAGACAAAGGCATTAATGAGGCAGAGGTTAAAGCACACACTCATGGACAATAATGAATCATAAGACACTAACTAACTTTACAAGCAGAATTGCAACATTATGTAAAAACCAATAAGGCGAATGTAGTTTTTCACATCTCATTATATTTTAAATTTCTTCTATGCATGTCCCCCATATGTAACAAAAATTGCTGCTAGTTAGTATATGTTTTTAATCACAAAACAAAACAACACTGTGCTTACACTGCGCTTGCACACCAAGTCTCAAACACTGGTGGTGGTTATTCAGAAAAGAAAAAATTGACTTTCTATCTTAAACTAGTCTGAGTTGAAAATGCCGTCAAGGCTCAGTTGCTGTCATGACTAAAAAACATAATCAGTGAATATAATTTTGTCATTTGTTAGCGTTGGATCGACTACGTTGAGGGGGCATCTAAACACCACTACACCTTTTGAAAAGGAGAAATTTCCATATATGCTTTTGAAATTTAAACCATTTATTCGTTATTCACTTACTGATATGCTGTAGGCCATGTTAATAATCACTATATTTTAGAATCATGTTATAAATAGAAGGGCATATTCCGAAATGATTGTATTTATGTCATATGAGACGACAGAATGAGATTGTCAGCCCTACCGCTTCAATCAATACTAGATGCCTCGGTGTTCCCACCCTTTTTCTTACTCTTTTCTATCTCTAGTGTAAGCTGTGATCAACTGGAATTACTCCTTCCTCTTCCTTCTCCTGCAGCTGTCCATCCCTCCTCTCCCTCCCCTCTCATCCAGCCTTCCCTCAAAAGACAGCCAGAATTCCTTAGTGAGATCCAGTCACTTGTTCTCTCACTATGCTTCCCTTTCTTCTCTAAGTGTTTTACTGTCTTCCAGTCGTGCTAGCAACCCGTCACTTAGCAACTGTCTATGCCGTGCTGCAGTTAGGGACTGGTCCTTGGTAGCAGTATCCCCCTAGTTTAATTATTAATCTAATTAAACACAGTTAACATGAATGATATAAAAAAATATATTTACAATTGTTGTTTTAGTTCTTTTTGAAGTAGTCTATTTTGTATTCTTATGAACTGCTTTTACACAGGACCAATGAGATAAGTTAATATGAAATAGGTTAAAACTGAAAGTAAAATCAACTTTTTTAACTTAATGACAAGTTGATCAAAACATTTTAGTCTGGCACACTTTCATGTATGGGTCACCTCCAACAGGTCCACCCACAAGTATTGATGGACTTGATTATTATATTAGTATTTGGGTGTGAAGCCTTTGCTTTGCCTCCTCTTTTCCTCTCTGTTGTCCAATTACATGCAATCCTTAAACCTATACATTTTTAGATATTGTTATTAGTGGGTCTACATTTTACTAAAGTGACAATGGATGTATTTATTTATTTTGTGTCTGAATGTGTGCTTTAAAGGATAAAAGCAAATAAATTGGCTTAAACTAAAATGCTGACCACTTCTCAATAAAGATAGTTCAGTAGTTTAATTTGTTTAACATAATGACAGGTTGAACCTCTTGTGGCCAAAATGAAAAATGCCACTTTGAGCTGACACACACAGCAGTGCACATATGGCAACAGTAGGATTTTCTATACATGACAGTCAGGGATAGTGGATTTATTTGCTGTGGATATTGACTAGCTAACACTGCCATAATCCTTTCCCCATTTATTGTCAATGACATTTTAAGCATCTCTAATGTTCCCCAGCCATGCAGAATGGGAGCAGGACGTGAGTGCATATGAGAGTAGCTGTGCCTATGGCCTTTTTTATTTAATATTATTACCATTTCCCCCTTGGATTTCCTCCTCTACACTGATCAGAGGTGATCACCTCAAGCACAGCTGCTGTTTGAATATTGACCAAACTACAAACACATTATGCTAAACATTGGGCTGTTTGATACCTCCACTGAGAATGTCTGCATTTGAGAAAAAGAAAAGGCTCATTTGCATCACATTTCCTCTGCATTACCATATCTGCCTGCATTGACATCCTCACTCACTCATCAGCCTCATTTACCACTACCTGCTCAGACAGTCTCATGTTTATTCATTTCTCTGCCTCACGTGCCTATAATCAGATAAAAAATGCAGCACTGGCTCATTCACACAAGTGGAAATAGTTAATGTAAGTTTGACAAGTAAGAGACAGAGAGAGAGAGAGAGATCATCCTATAACAAAGCACAAAACCTGTTGCGAAATGACACCAACATATAAATTGACAATGATCAAGAGCTGTTTGCAATTTGCGTCCAAATCGGCTTATGGTCATCTCCCCAAATCGCTTTTAATAATACCAGAGAACACATCATAGAGTAGTATAGTTATTTTTGCCCATAATCTGCAATAATTCTATCCATGGACAAAAGCAATATCTTTGTAAAAGCTATAGAATATGTTCTATCGTATGCAGTTTAAAGTTTATTTAACATTGCAAACTGCAAGATACAGACTCTATCTTCTCCAATGTGTGGGCCTTATTACAGTTGTGTGGTAGTGTAGCGTGTACTTAGTATTCTTTACCCTGGCTTTAAAACGTTTTTTTTAACCAACCATGTTCACAAGTGGATATAAAATATGAACATCTAAGAACAGCTGGAGCCATTTCTTTAAAATTTGTATTTTTATGTTCAGCTGCTCTTGCAGCGCATGCGCTCACAAACTGGTTCAATATGTGCAAAAGAATAGAATTAAGCTTATCATACCTTGTTTTCCCCACATTTTTATTTATTTATTTATTTTAATTACAGTGCCTAATTTAATGATTTGATCCATCCACCTGTAGATCCGATTTATTTTGTGTCCTTAGAGGAGCACCCACAAATATTATAGATATTCCAGCATTTAGTCAGGTAAATGAACAGCACAAACTCTTCCTAAAAATTATATTCATAAACTGCTGGTAGTGACTACCTCGCAGGGTGCCACCTGCTCATCAGGAGCCAACCATTCACACACTTATACATGGATGGCACAGCATCGGGGGCAATTTGTGAATTAGCGTCTTGCTCAAGGACAAAGACATGTAGACTGCAGGGGTCTTGGATCATGCCACTGACCTTCCAATTACTGGCCGATCCCTCTACCACGATCCCGCAACAGAGAATAAAGGTTGTTTTACAAAGAGGGCATCAAGCGGAGATAGAAAAAGAGATCTGGAGATGATATGGACAGCAGAGCAGAGAATTATGACTGTCTGCACCGCAATGAACAGTATGTTCTCCTGCCATTAGCGCTCAAATACCTACATAGAAGCATACATCGTAGAACGATATATGTTTGAGGGCTGGGATCATGGTTCCGCCGCACTATCCATCGCTTGTTTGAAGAGTTTTCCTATTACATTCCCCAATATGTAAAACATGATGATTTCGTAGCCCATGAGACTCTTTTAAAACAGATGCATCACAAGGTTGTTTGTCAGGCCCTGTGGTTACTTACATGACTTTGAGTTTTATTCCTCTTCAGCTTTCACAGCCTTTGTATTCCCACATGGGTCAGTTACAGAGAAGGTATTGGTTCAGGCATGCAGGGTTTGAGGCAGAGTTGAAAGGAGTACATGAGAGACAGAATTTACTGATGGCAGTAAAATTAGTAGTATGGCAAGGTGTAAGCTTGTGTATTTTTAATTTTTTTTTATATTCTTCCATTTTTACTCCTCTTTAGTACTCGCTCACGTTATCTCGGGTTTGCTATTATATTGGACGTCATGCATTTTCTTAAATCCGATAAATGATCTAGTAACTAGGCAACTCTCGCTACCATTTGACAACAAAAAAAAAATAGAACAAAACTTTAATTTTCTGCATGATTGATTTTGACAATGGAGCACGAGCTCAGCAGTAAATACAGTTCTCAAGCCTGCAGTAAAACAATCTGAATTACGTAATAGCAATGCCTCTTGATCTTCTATACTTCTGCTTTTCCACATGCCTTGGCTCATTGGCTCTGTTTATTACACTTCTTTCAGTTTGTTCATTTAGCCCTTTCTGCTTCTTATTCTACCCCTCATGAATCCCCTCTCTCTGTGTGTCTGTGTAGACCGTTGTTTAATGTTTGGTAATTACAGTGTTCAAAGCCAAATGAGAAACCATGATACAGTTCCAACACGTCACTAGACCTCTGTATGCAGCGGGCACCTTTGTCTGTTGGAGAGTCAATATCTATTTGTCCGCATGTCTAACCTTGTGGACATAACTGGTTATACCTGCTCAGGAAAATAGATCTGCCCTGTTTACATGCCTACCACTTTCTTACAGAGCTATGCAGATACACAAATGTTCATTCATAATACACATTCACCCAGACACCATGCAAATGGAGGGCAAATGTAATCCTCTTCTTTCATTTCCACTGCCTATCTTTTTGCTTGCTGTCATTGCTTTATCGTGTCATTTCAAGGATCATCAATAATTTTTGAAGAGTAATTTTTTCCACATCCATCCTAAGGCTGTTCTGTCAGAGGACGGATAGAGAAATAAGATAACATCCAGACATGAAATGCCCATGAGGGATCTAAAATCTAAAGATTTAAGAAATGTCGCAGTCAGTAATCTCCCATTTCTTGTCCTGGACTGTATCAGAGGCTGTCTTTTAATGAGTTTTGGAAAGCTGACTGTCATTATCACATTTGTAAGGGTACATTTGTCTAAATCGATCGCTGTCAGATTACAAACTATCAAATCTCATGTATCAGGTGTTGTTTTGTAAACTGTAAGACACGGGAAGGCTTCTGTTGTGATGTGGATATCATAATTTACACCCACCCACACCACTGACTCTTATTTACCTAGTTAATGGATTAAAAGGAATCATTAGAGAATGTGGGTGACTGCAGTCAGCACTTTAATGTGACTTAACAATAAGAGTGGGTGTGCATGAAGCTTCAAATTGATCAGTTACCATAGGGAGGATTTTAAAAATAAGGTTATGGGTGCCAACTCCTACACGAATGGCAACAACGCATCGTACTCTTTGCCACAAACACACCGACAGTGCTGTATGTCATGCAGAGATCCACTCATGCAACATTTCAGTCAAACGTTGTCCTCTATATCAACATAAAACTACGGTGGCTGTTTTTCAAACGTCGCACTATTGAAGCACGCTTGCATGACACTTCCTAATGAATTTTACCCACTTTTTTCCTTGTTCTCAAATTTGGGCACCCACCATACCTACACAGTAATATCAGCCTTCAATCAAGATATAAAACGTCCTCTCGATGTCTACTTTTTCTTCAGGGCGGATCTCAGTAACATATATTACACCCTCTCACTGCTATTTTCAAACTGTAGGTCACAAGCTTTGACAGGAAAAAGCACACTTTTCAAGTAACCCCAAAAATCCCCCAAACAATGCAGATCTTTGGAATGAACACAAAGAAGGTGTTCACATGCCTATGTAGTGTGTTGAAAAGATAATGGTGTCATTCTGCTATAAAGATTTTGAGCAGATGATACCAGCAGCTGTATGTGAGAGGCAAGCCAAACAATATATATATGACCCTATACGTCACAAGTTGTTCTCATGAACAGTTTGTACGATTTGCAACAAAAACACTTTTGTGCATTTTTCTGACAAATACCCAGCTACTACATCTTGCAGCACACCATGACTGCACACATGACAAATGACTGTGCATGTACGAGCTTCTATGGAGATCAAACATGTCAATCATTGCAACACCTCAAATAAGTCCCAAAAGCACTTCAATGTCCTGCATACAGTGCTTTAGCAACGTATCTTACTTACCTCATCTGGGTCAGACCAGTGGTTGAATGCAAAGGTTACAAAAATATGATGTGTAAAACGATGTCTGATATTATTTAATAATCGGATTCATTTCCAGTTCATACTCTAATCTGATTTTTTTTTTTCTCTTACAGGCACTGTACACATTTCTCTTAATTGTGGAATTGACCTCACTGAATGAACATTTCTCTCTTTTTCAGGATGTTACAAATAATAGAACCTCAGTGAAGTTATTCCATCTCTGCTTTAGCATTTCTCTACACATCTCCCAAAAATATGCTTAATATGACTTCTGTTTTCTTAAATGTCTTTAATAATTTCACCCTTACACTAGGTTGACCCTGCCCAGTACTAAAGAGAACCATTTCAAAATGGACTAAACCCTGATGCCAGCCAAGCCCGATGACCAAATTAGCCTCTCAGAGTAAACACCATTGTGCTTTTCACATCTTCCCTTTCCCAGTCAAAACACCCATCCCCATCCAAACTACTCAAATCTCCTCTGTGAAAGTTGATTTGATGACTCTTGTATCTTTTACTAACAACAAGCTTCCAAATTATTCCAGTTTGATTCTTTGCATTAGTGAATTTTCTTTTACTTACCTTTCGTTACCTTATAATTTCTACAACTAACACTGTGTCACTCACGGAATGTGAACCATCTGTTGTTTATCCTAATTAACTTGCAACTTACATACTAACAAATGTATTGTTATCCTTTCTTTTTGTTTTTTGGTATGGTTTAATTTGTAGAGTACCCTTTTCAAACAAAGTAGATACGTGGTTGCTTTCTTTATTTCTTTATTTGGATTTTTTTGTCTATATCGACAACAGGAAAGAAAGATATATTCTTTATTTACATTTTATTTTTTTTATTTTTTTGTTTTTTGTAATTTCTTTCGCTGTTAAAGGAGAAGTTGGTTTTGCAATTTTTTTTATTTTTCTATTTTTCTTTCCAACTTTTCTGGGAGTTGAGGTGTGTTTTCTTGAGTTTAAGGTTTGTCTTTTTTTTTTTTCTTTCTCCTACTCCTGTTTTCTCCTGAAGCACGCAGGCATTGGACACGCTATGGTAAACAAACTGCATTATATGGTAGATATCATTCTAATTGTCTTATACTTTGGTTTGCCCTGGGTTTTCCGTTACCTCTTTCTATTCTGTTTGCTTTACTGAAAGTACAATCCGCCATCAATTCCAAGGTAGCTGAAACGCCACCTGTTTTTTTTGTTGTTGTTGTTTTGGGTTTTTTTGCACTATAT
>KV751398.1:755183-789361 GCA_001698575.1 Mola mola
TCTGTTTATTCTTTTTTATTTTTATTTGGTTACTTTATGTCCTTTTTAAATAATAAATAAAAAAATGCTATCCGTATGAAGAAATAAAGAATCATAATGCAATATGTTTTTCTCATCTTTTTATTTTTAACTCCCTCTTTCTTCTGGATTTATTTTCTTAGAAGAACCCTATTAAGTGACGGTACAAAGCAGAGTTTTCAGGCCGACAAAGCTCCAGTGAAAGGAAGTAAAAATATACAAAACACTAAAGAAATTTCTTTTTTTTCCTTCAGTCATTTCCCCAGCTTTTTAAGTAAGAGAAATGGCACTGAGGAGACTGTATTGCCTCTGTTGGACCTGTTCTGCCTGTAATGGAGCGACCTGCTATCTTGGCTTGCCATCCTTTCTATTATAGAGTCATGAAGAATATTTACAACTCCTGATTTAGTGGCCAAAACCTTCACTGTAAAATAGGCCTCAAATGGGGGCTTGATCCTATTAGTGGCCACAAGTTGATTTATGATCATGGATCATGGAGTTGTTCCCAGACCGGCACCTGAATCCACACACACGTACGCACATAATGAAGTGCCTGATAAACGCTCATTATGGAAAATAAAATAGCAATTGCACATTTATTAAGTTGCAATCTGAGTGACATATTCCAAAATATTGGTCACTTACAAAGATTAGTCTTGATTTTTTTAAATGTAAGATAAAGGCGTGACATAGACTAGTAGACCATCATGCTGCTGTGACCAGTTTTTACTTGCTTTCACTAGGGTTTATAAATGAAGCTCTCTGACCATTGTCACAGAGCATTAAGAGAGCTGCCTGAGAAAATATGATCCGTGTGTATTATTAACACTAACACTAACTTATATTTCTTATTCTTTACTGGCCTCACCACTTGCATGAAAAGACTTGGCCCTCTTCCTGTTTTTTGTTTTTTTTCTTTTGAATTAAAATTGCATTAATTATATGATCTTGGCTAACACATATACATAAATATATTATTTGTCCTAATATTAACAATAAAGCCATACAGCACCCCCCTTGCTTTTTATTCTTTTGTTTTTTCTCTGTTATTTCTTTTAAGTCTGTCAGTTTAACCTCAAGATTAACATACTAAAATGAATAATGACCTCACATCATATATCGCCGAAACAAGAAGGGAAAAAACTGAAGAGAGAGAGAGATTCACTTTCTTAGTGGATAGAGGATTGATGGTTTAAGGAAGAAATATTCACAATCCATCAAAGCGCATGAGATGGAGAGAAGATCGTATAGATGTGCAGCAAACCACTCTGTCTGCTCAACAAATTTGACAACTTAGGGCTCACATCTGAAATACTGTCGTGAAATGCTCAAATGTGTGTCCGATAGCATGGGCTGAGGGGGATGTGCTGAAACATTATGTTCTGCCACTGGACTACCAAGTTTTCTATTCATCAAGATGGTGATATCCTCTCTCAATTTTCCCTATTCTTTAAGAATAACTCTCTCATTTCCATCAATTTCACATGCAAGTGGAGGCATTGGTTCTATCTTGTCTCTCCTCCACTTCCCCGTTATTCAGTGTGCACCCCTTTGGCATGTTCTCTTTTGGCTAGAGGTCATTGGCACGTGTTAGTCTTTCGTACACATGCCTCAATGGATATTTCCGTTGCACTCTGTCAAAACTTGACACTGAAAGCTCTCTTCTTTACCCATTTGTCTTGTGTTGTGGTGCCCTGCAGTTACTTCAGTACTCCCACACTTTGCTGCATCTTGCCTTCTTTTGGTTTGTTTGTTTAGTACTCAGTCTGTGTTGTGTCTGCTGGAATTATCCCCCTGTACCTCCCATTGTCCCTTGTCATCTTTGAATAGACGTGCATGGCTTGTGTGTCACCCTGTGAGCCTAGATGGATTCATTTTTGTTTCCTCTTAACCAAAACAAACCCTTGTCACATGAAATAACACATCTGGACCTGGTTTGAGCAATCAAATTGCAGAGGACTTTGAAATAATCCTCACCGACCCACTCTGACTAAATTTACTAAAAAAATGTTACTAATCTACTGTTTGAATCAGTTCTTTGTTGTAACTGTACTAACAACCATTTTTGTGTCTGACTACCCCTTACTCACAAAAGTACTAACAAATCACCTTGAAAACTTTAGCCGAATCAGCACTTACCCCAGACTCCCCAATCCTCCTCCATGTCTTTACTAATGTAGAGGTGTCGTTTAGTCGAGAGGTTCAGGGGTTTACCAACCCACAGCTTCCACATTTAGTGATAAAACACAGATATCCCTCTTACAATAAATTACTTCCCTCAAAAACACATTGACACGCTGCCAGACATCTATTAAAGTCCACCACTAGATGGGATCCCTTTGTTCTCCTTCTCAGAAGCTTCATTACTTCCTGAGTGACTGGGCAGTGTGCCCAGTCTTTAAACTATATTAACTTCAACACATTGTTTCTTCCTGCAAAAGATCTGTGACTGTAATCACATATATATCCACAGGAAGGGTAAGTGAAACATAATGAAGGTAAGCTCCTCTCTGTTAAGATCATGATGTTAAATCAGTGCTGATAGGTGTCAGTACTGAGAGAGACTGTGCTGTTATATGTCAAAACTGCTGACAAAGGAACTACAGACTCTCAGAGGAAATAAAACCCTGGCTGCTTTTAGAAAGTCAAGGCAGAACATAATGCCATTTCTTGAAAAGAGAAGTCAGTGAGGAACTAACACAAAAGTTTTTGGTTTTTTTTGTTTTTTTTTTTAATTTTACCTGGTGAATGCCTGGGTATATTTTCAAATTTCATCAAGCGTCAAATTAATTTTACTACGGAAAGTTCTGCAGTACTCAAGTTCATTTTTGCTTACTATTTTTCCTTTCCTTTGCACATTTTACAATAGTCAGCACATACGTTCCTACCATATTTTCTGTTATCACTACGTAAAATGAATGAACTGAACTAGTTGTCAGTATGTTGGAAGTTTGGTCTAGGGTATGACTTTCCAAGCACAAATTTATTTATCTGTACTTGAATGCAACCAGGACATATAAAAAAGTATTTATGTTGTTAAAAATGATAAAGTAGAGGGGAAAAAAAAGAGAACCGCTACATTTGTTTGCATTTTGTGATGAGCATTACAGACACATCTTTTTTGAGTTTAACTTTTTGGAAGCTTGCTAGTATAAACGTCTGTCGCATCAGTGAGGCCACTCTGAAAGGGAAATCAGCAGCATCAACAAGCCGGATAATCAATATATGATATTCCAGCTGTTTGTTTTTAAGAGGGAGAACAGGGTAAAATCATTATAGATAAATGCTAAAGCTCACAAAAACTTTTATCAGCAGAAGCGATTGTGTTCTGAATTGTGGTGCACATGTTTCTTGTCTTTCCTGGTTATTTATTAATAAAGAGACCGAGAACTAAATATGAATAGTCACTAAAACTTACAGGATAGGGTAATAAAAAATGTGTTTAGTCTACGTAAATTAATGAGACTTCCTGTGTAGTGTTGTGGTCAGCAAAGTCCGCAGCAGGACAGTCGCTGAGAGGGAGATCCGCTTCATGGAGCGTTCAGTTGCCATCAGCTTGCAGTCATGAAGTCAAATTTGGTCAATGAGCCAGTAACATGCTCAACTGAGCACACTAGAGGACTCAATGCTAAAAACAGTTCAGCTCACACTACAGTTAGAAATGTCTTCTGTTCTGGAGGGAGTTGTTAGTTAAGAAATAGAAGAAAAAGATTTATTGAAGGGAGTTTATGTTAATAGCAACACACAAACTATTCCACCATCACAGGGTTGATGTAAATTCATATTCGAAGCTGTTTCAATCAGTTAGTCATGTATTCTGTTGAAATCAGCTTTGGGCTAAGCTTTCTTTGATATCTGGGACACATTTCAGCAGATGAGCTGCGATGTCTGTGTTTGGGGGTCAAAATGAGGATCGGAGGAGCAGATGAGTAAATGTGAGGTAATCAAGGAAACCAATAAGAGTAGCAAGTTGGCTTTGAGTTACATTTGCGGTACAAGTGTATGGTCCCTTTTTTTTTTTTTTAACATTAACATTTAAAGATAATTTTTAAGTGCAGAGAACTAGTAGCTTAAGTAACTAGGAAAGACAGAGCAGACTTTTAGACTAATTTTAATACATTTTTAAATAAATATGTCAAGATCTGCCATTCTTTTGATATCAGAATGCCTTTAATTTTCCTCTAAATGGCCTATGACTTTCAAGCAAGTAGCACTAGGATATTTCTACTATCTTCCTATGATATCAGCACCCTTTCCCTCCTCCAGCCCGGGATAAAAGTGTACAGTGTCATTAAAGCAATAATTGACTTGACTTAATGAATCAATGTGAGGAAACCCACTTTATTTCCATTGTTTTGTTATCGTTATTATTAGTAGTAGTATTAGTAGTAGCACTAGTAGTACTAGAGTTAGAGTTTCAATCACTATCAAGGGCCGACCACTGCAGTGAACTTTCTAGGTGTCTGGCAGCATGATCCTTGTGTCCCCATTGAGCATATCATACCCTGAAACATCCAAACAAACCCCCCAAACAAAAAGCAATCAAAATTCACAAAGTTTAAAGTGACAATTAAATATGTTCATGCTCTTTAGAGATTTTTTTTTCTACTTTTAAAAGCTTTTCAGGTCATATCTTTACTATTTAGGTCGCCATGATATAGCTTTAGTTTGACTAGAGGTGACATCACTAACAGTACATGGCTGTGGTCAGTGTGTGTAGGAGCATTTTAAATGACATACAGTGTGTTTTTAGATTTCAAGCCCCCCTTGTTTCTCCCACTTCGCCACCTGGAAGAGCCGTGTTGTCATTATGAGACAAATGAAGTTGCTCCGCTGAAAGTCCCATTCAATACACCAGCAGGATTAGCTGCAAGTTGTTCACGCCAGACACATCAGGCCAATATGATTGCTCCTTCTCACCAAGAACCAACAGCAGACATAAAAATGAGTTGCCCTGTTTAGAAGGGAAGTACGGAGAAAAAAAAAAAAAACAAAACAAGAAAAAGAGCAGCTGAGTACTCAGCTGGGGCGACTGATCTGTTGAGTGCAGTTGCTAAGGTTTCTTTATTGCTCTCTGCTTTAGACAGTTTGCAGGAACGATCATAGTCAAATTCCCCATACTTAGTTAAAACAATCTTTTTGTCTTATGTTTTTAAGCGTGAAATATTTATAAATGTAATTATTTCATCAACATTTCAAACTAATAACATGTAGCAGGGTACTATTAGAGCATAGTCAAGCTCATTAAAAGTGCACTGTAGATTCCATTTGCAAGTATACAAGATTTATGTCAAATTTCATTATAACCACCCAATCAACCATTGAAATCAGACTTTGGAAGTTAAAAAGAAAGAAAAATAGGACACGTTAGGACACAATTAGGACACGTTCTGTCCTAATTTGCTCTAAAACTTTTTTTGATTGGGACAGACAGGTTCAACTAATGTGAAACTACAGAGACTTAGTAGTCCTGACATCAAAATATAAAATAAAAAGGAAAAAACAGACAGCTATATCACAGAAAACCCTAAAGAGAGCATAGAAATTTGATGCTTTCAAATGTGTTTTAAAAACACATTTTGAATATTAACTCTTATTTCTGCCTTTTAGTCCACACTATCTGTAACCTTCAACTTGCAGCTGTGTATTCGATTCCACTTGGCACTTTCTGCCCTGCTAGCAATCAAACATGCAGCACATGTGCAACCTGGCACAGAACATGAGACTTGAGCCAGTGGGATATTGAGAAGGGATTTGTTTTACTGGTAGTTCCTTGAGTGAGGACAGGCTCAGACAATGTATGTGGCTTAAGAGCTATGGCAATCACTGGGAAAGCCCAATTGATATTACAAAAAAGAAATACGTTTCCACTGAGATCGTGTTTTTATACATTATATAACATTTTCATACAGTGAATTGGGTTTAAATAGTGTTTAGTGTTTATAAATTAGATAATAGACTGGAAGTTCATGACTTGAGTTGGATTTGAGTCTGTGCTGCACAGAGCTGCACAGAGCTGTTCCTCTGCCATACTATGGTTTAGACAGTGAACAGAGCATCGTCCCTTTAGTTTTCTATTAGCAACTGCACTCTGGAGTGAAGGCCCTCAGTCTGACTGCCACCAAATGCAACCGGCCAAGTGATGCCACATAGGGCACAGCCTGTCACTGGTGTTTAACCCATTTTCTTCCCTCTTTTTCTTCCTCATTCTTCTAATTTCTCTCCACTTTCCTCATTCTCTATATCTATCCCGGCTCTCTCTGTCTCTTTTGGGCCATGCCTATGCCAGGTGACCATTTCAGTGGATGGTATTTTGACCACCACTGGTTATACACAAGAGGACTATACCATGTTGGGCTCTGATGACTTCTTCTACATTGGAGGTAGTCCCAACACTGCCGACCTGCCCGGATCACCAGTCAGCAACAACTTCATGGGCTGCCTTAAAGATGTGAGTGACTCTGTCTAGTTTGTGAATGTACTGTTATTAAACTAAAAAGTATCTTGCTGTGGAAATGACTCTTACAACACCAGCCTACAGTGGGAAATAAATTTAAAATGTTGTGCTTTGCCACCCTTGCCAAGGACAGGTACAGACTTTTTTTTTTCCCAACTGATCGCATTTCTTTTTATAAAATTGAACAAAAAACATGCAATGTGATTGTCAAGTCTGTTGCTTTTCACTTGAGAATCATCAGTCTGTCCAGATATAACTCCCAAATGTAAGGGATGGGGTGTTAGATAACCTCTTACGGATACATTTATATCTATACTCTACCAAGCCACTGTTTTATTTTTAAAAATGTTGTTTTGCCAAAAAAAAAAGGTTTTATCTTTATCACCAGTTTTAATTTACACCATAACAAGCAGTCAAGAGCACCAATCACAGCTAAAAGTATTATGCTCTTGTATATGTAATGACTTGTATAGATGTGACGCAACATGGGGCCATCGCATTTTCTTATAAAACCACGCTGATTGAATAAGTAATTACTTTGGCCATCACTTTGAATGGATCTCACAGTAATCACCCCATCTCTAACTTAATTATGCCTGCAGAATTACATTTTCATTTTTTTGGTTGCTATCAGAAGGATCCCTAGTGGGTTTTAAACTTCCCAAGGCATTTAACTATCCTCTTTCTCATCAAGACAAGTCTGGATTTACAATTGATGTACAGAGTACAGGGAAAGGGATAGGGGAGTGAACGGATAAAAAACAGACAATGGTGAGAGCAAATGGCAACAATTATAGGTGAAAGTGACGAAGCAAAGAGCTGAGAGAAATGTCAAGTCCGAGCAGATGGTTGGAAATCAGAGCCTTTAAACTATAACAATTACAAAACAAGAAGAAAAATGTGTGCAGTTTAAATCCATATAGTACTATGGATTGAAAAATACATATCTCAAGGGATTTGCACAGTGCAGACAAAAGTAGGAAAAGATAAGTGCAGAAGTGAAAGTTTTGAGGTTAAAGTGAAATACGGTTGAGAGAAAATTGAAAAAGCTTCAGACAAATCCAGGAGAAAAGTAATGTTGCAGCAAACGCCTGGCATTGGCATTCATGTTTGTCTTCTGCCAAAGGGCCGCCTTTTTCATTTAACGGCTTAGCTTTGGGTCATTACTGCCAAATATGGCTCAAAACATGAAAACGCAGAGTCTTAAAATCTAGTTTACCTCTAGTCACAGCAAAAAGTTTGTTGACAGCACGAGGCAGTTTGTCTTTTTTTCAATATAATGGGCCAACAGTAGGTAGATAATTCCCATATCATACCACTGACTGTTGAGTCAGGTTAGCAGACTGTACTTGAATGGATGTGAGATTAGCGTTGAAGCAAATGAGAAGGTCCTAGTTTGAAGTTATCATATTGGTTTATTTAATAGCATGTACGTGTGTGTGTTGCTCCATTTGCTGGAGTAATAATACTGGACCCTGTAGTTTGACTATTCTTAAAATATATGTTAACAGGTCAGGGAAACCTAGTATTTTATCCAGACTTGAGCTAATTAGAGTAATAATGGCTGTTTTTATTGCTGTTTGAGCTTTATTGACTCAAGTCCACCTGCGGTCGAGCTCTAATGACTGCATCAGCTGAACTGTGGCAGAAAGGTAACCACACCGAAAGACAGTGATATGAACCAGCAATAAGAGTAAACAGAGAGGTCCAGGTAAAGCAGTAGTTGTAGTTGGAAATGAAATGGAAAGTAAGTGGTTGGGGGGGTAGACAGCGGTTTGTTTCATCATGTGCTAGTTCAGTGGCACAGCTCAGATTATCATTGGTGTTAGGTTCTGGGGCAAGGCTTTCATGCTGCCACCATGGTCAAATGCCTTTGATACGCTTGGCCAGTGCCCTCCAGGCAGCAGAAATCCAAGCGAAATGCACAGCAGAAGAAGAGTAAAAAGGCTACAAAAGAGACACTGAAGCCCTGTGAAGTTATTGGTTATGCGTGTGCATGCGCATGTGCACCCATGCGCGTGCGCTCAAAGTCCCCCACATGCCATGATCATACACTGTGTGATGTATGTGTGTGTTTTCAGCGCTCCCAGTCAGAGTGGCGAGGTGTGAAATCGAGTGTCTGTACTCCTTAGCCCCCCAGTCCTGTTTCCACAGATTCTTCCTTTCAGCCTGTCACCATCTGTCTCTCCACCACAACCTGCGCCTCTCCACCTCTGTCCTCCATAGTGACCTTGCTGTTGCCCATTTCACACTCCTGCAGCCATGTCAGTCTTTCTCCCCTCCTCTCTCGTCATCCTTCTTATTCATCCCACCTCTCTCATCTTGCCTTTATCGGGGGCAGTTTTGTGTAATTACGTCAAATGTAGTGCCGTTGGCACACCAGCTATGCCATCCTGATGGCCAAATTAAAAATTGATTTCTTCGACTGACTCAGTGCACTGGATGAATGCTCTCACCCTCCTCCTCTCTCTCCCTTTCTCTCCTCCCAACTTCATATTGATGCTCTATCTGTTTGTCTGCAGCCGTCTCCCCATATCGCCTTTGTGCACGATAAAATCTTTCGGAGTTCATGGCCCTCACTCACTCTCCACTAACTCAAAGTCAGCATTCATTTTAGACCTTGTTGTTGGATGAGTGCTGCTGCGAAGCCTGACCTCTAGGAGAAGTAAAAGGTCACCCTTTACTTATGTGTGTAGTTCTCTAAGTATATCCAGAGGAAATGGCATTAAATAAATCACCAATAAATATATCAAATATTTGTTAAATAGTTATTTATAAACAATTAAAGGATGAATTGTTGGAATCTATTGTGATGCTCATATTACATGGTTTGCTGAACATTAAAAAACCTGCAAGTACAATCCGAAAAAGATCATTTTCGTACAGTTGACTTGCTGAGTTTTCATTTATCGAATTCTGAATGGCAAAACAAATGGATGCAGTCAGCCCTGAGGAAGGTTTGGTCCTATGATGGAGTAGTGAGAAAGTCCAAAGCCACTGCTGTGGCCACAGGATCATTGAGGTTAATCCAGCACATTACCATCGTCTGCCTCTGACACCCTTGTCACTGTGCTCAGAAGGCAGAAGCCACCAGATCAAGAGAGGACACAAAGACTGCATTCCTAGACATTACTGCCTCTGCTAAAGATATCAAAGTTTTTAAACCTTTGACAGTGGGCTTTTTTTTTTTCAGCAGACAAAGCTTCTCTGCACTGGGCGATTTGGCTTGTTAGATAGGCCGTCGAGACATTTCCTTTCTCTACTGAAGCAGACATATTAAAGATGCCTTTATAAAGCTCAACAGCAGGGATGTGAAGATTTAAAAGAAAGACACAAGGTTCTGACACAACACATGAAGTTGCACAGAACCCCCCATGGCTGAGCACAGATCCCCCTTTCACAAAGGCAGAAATTATTTGACACAGCTATGAGTGGGCCCTGTGTGCCTTCTAAAAACTTCTCTAGTTCTCTCTTGCCTTCCTCCCTTTGTATTTATTAGTGAAAGAGACTAGATCACATGGTTAACATTGGGGTTCAACAGAAAGGCCGTAAATCAAATGGAAAGTTTCCACCAAACAGTATGGTTCTGCTCAGTTCGGTATGGTAGACATTTTTTTTTGCGTTTCCACTGCCAAAAACGGTGAATGGCACCCTTAAATAACAAACGGTACCATGCTAATTTTGTCACCCTTCACTAGGGGTACCAACCAGAGCTATCCTGTACGATAAAGGGGGCGGGGGGGGTGCGGGGGCTAGACCTACTGCAGTCTGCTGGTTGGTCGACAGGATCGTCACTTCCCTGCAACACTTTGGCAGTTTCTCCTGGTGGCATGCAGCATTTTCTCAAACAGAGCCTATCTACTTTGTGTGATAAACAGCCATATATCAACAAGAAAAAAACACGCTACCTCTGCTCATGTAGCTGGCGCTGTCAGGCTACCATGTCCACAATGTAATGGTACAGTTACCAGTACAAATGCACGCCTGTAATAAGGTCATTGTTCATGTGCCATACCGAACTGAACTGAACCACACTGCTTATTTGAAACTTGGCTTAAGTTTTAGTCATAGGAGAGGACTAGACTTCACCTTCCAGTGACCCCACTGAAAACTGTTAATATACCCAACGCTGGCCTAAACATTTGCTGCTGATTAAAATTAATCATTTGAAACACTTTGGAGCCTCTAACTGGCCTGAGGCGAATTTTAATGATAATAATAACACCAGGCTGCATTTTTGTAAAGAGTGTGGTCAAACAGATATAAATACCTGAAAAAAAAAAAAAATAGATAAACAAATCATCATCCTCTGACTAATTTCTTTCTCCTTTTACCTATCTCTCTCTTTAAACCAGGCAAGCTCACACCTGATTAGTTGCCAATTTCACTGCTATTGTAGCTAATTAGCAGGACTAATCTCTGCTAATGACGACATCATGAGGTATACAGTACACGTGGCAGCGTCGCCTGTGGAGGAGATGACCAAATAGATAAACAAATCATCATCCTCTGACTAATTTCTTTCTCCTTTTACCTATCTCTCTCTTTAAACCAGGCAAGCTCACACCTGATTAGTTGCCAATTTCACTGCTATTGTAGCTAATTAGCAGGACTAATCTCTGCTAATGACGACATCATGAGGTATACAGTACACGTGGCAGCGTCGCCTGTGGAGGAGATGACCAAAGGAGGCTTAAGTTCAAGACTAACCTTGAATATCTGTGTTCTTGTGGCTCATTCTGTGCCTGTGTGTAGGTGTGGTGTTTGACAAAGAAGGGAGAGAGGGAGTGTCTCAAATTGAGCCACGTTGCACAAGACGTGCCTCTCAGTTCTGCAGACATGAAAACAGGCCATCGCAAACAAAATTAAGTGTTGACTTCGTTCACAAGTGATAATTAACTCTTCCTCTTTATGGTTGAGGTCAGCACAAATTTAATAGGTATACAGTAATTACAACGGCTATGTATTCTTCAAGAAGTAAGACGAAGTAAATGTTGGAATACAAGTGGTGCTGAGAAAAATTGAATGAAATTAGAGGGTAGTTATGGAGTTAGGAATCAATGTGAAAATTATGTGTATCAGTAATTAACAGCCGTGTGTTGTTTGTAATTAATGAAGTCAATCATTAAAACCACTGATGTGGTGAATGTGACTCCAAACGTAATGGGCTGCTAGTTTTGTTTCTGTGTTTTTACTCACGGATGTTTCGACTGAACACATCTGCTGTTATGATGAAACACAACAACAGGACAGTGTCCTTAACCTCCCGACTGAAACCCCAGCAAATAACAAAAACAGAAATGGAAAGAAGCATTTTTTTTTTGTTTCCTGTTACCTGTCAGTCAGCGTGTTTCGGTGTTTGAGAGAGCATTAAGAGCACTACAATCGGGAGAGAAAACACACACAATCAAACACGGAGGCCTCAGTGGGATCATACCGTTACCTCGAGAACAGCTTCTCAAAATGTGCTTTACCTTGTGCTCAACAAATGAAAGAATCTAAATATTCTCTCTCTCCCCTCTTTTTTGCTTTCAGCACTTTATCCATTATGAATGCGATGCGTGAGGCACAGACACACACTTTGAGCTGAATAGAGATATTCCATCAAAGCCTGTCGGAGACATTTGCATTACGGCTGAAGGCAATATCAGCTTCTCCCTGCGTCTGAATGTCCCCTGGAGCCTTTTGATACATTTATTTATTTTTTTTTTTTCCATTCGGTGTTGACACATGCTAACATTTCTGAGCTACAGTTTTCATACAACAGCAGTTTGTATTTGACCAAGAGCCAAGAGTTGATTCAGTGTTGATCAAAGCTCTTTGCAATAAACAACTGAGGTGTACAACCACACGAAAACAGACACTTGCCAAGATCAGTGAAGAATGGAGTGGTAGAACATCACTAAACCGAGCACTCCTTTGAGCTAAATTTGTTATTTGGAGACCTCTGAGATGGAGGAATAAGCGTGTAAAAATTTTGCTTTTACACTGCTGTTCATTTTTTGTTTCGA
The DNA here is from genome assembly GCA_001698575.1 of Mola mola. NCBI lineage: Eukaryota > Metazoa > Chordata > Actinopteri > Tetraodontiformes > Molidae > Mola > Mola mola. Next base: position 767,670 of record KV751398.1, read on the forward strand.
CTGATCATTTCCACATGCTGCGGACATTTCCCAGCAGTCGTGATAACTGACAATTGAAATTAATTTGGGCAATTAGGATGCATCTTAATTGCTTTCAGGATTATGTAAAGAATGTCCCTATCTGGTGCAGCTGTTTTTAGACTATAGGAAAGTCCTCTTTAAAATTGAATTCTCATTGTAAATGCTTTATTTGAATCCAAAATAACACTCCACCATTATGCAGCCCTTGTAAACATCCTCTTTTCTCTATTTCCTCTAGGTGGTGTACAAGAACAATGACTTTAAGCTGGAGCTGTCACGGCTGGCTATTGAGCGTGACCCTAAAATAACCCTGAATGGCGACCTGGTGTTCCGCTGCGAGGACGTTGCGGCCCTGGACCCCGTCACCTTTGAGACCCCTGAGTCTTACATCTCCCTGCCCAAGTGGAACACCAAGAGGACAGGCTCCATCTCCTTTGACTTTCGCACAACGGAGGCCAGCGGGCTCCTGTTGTTCAGCCACGGTCGACCTCAGGGTCCCAAGGAGCAGAAGCCTGGCAGGGAGCTGAAAACTGATTACTTTGCCATGGAGCTACTGGATGGGTATTTGTACCTGCTGATTGATATGGGTTCAGGAAAAACAAAGCTGAAAGCCAGCAACAAGAAGGTCAATGACGGTGAATGGTGCCATGTGGATTTCCAGAGGGAAGGGAGGAAAGGTGAGGCATGCTTTAAACTTGTGTGGTTGAGAATTATGCTGTTAAAACCATTGTGTAACAATAAATTACTACTTATTCACATCCACACGTTCTTTTCTCCATTCACTTATCAAAAATTCAACCTCATCATAGAGCAAAGCGCATTAGAAAATTGTATTATTTTATAAAATTTGGTAAAACTGGTAGATTAACTGAAAAAAGTGTGTAATTTTGACTGTGGCAAATTAATCATTAATGTAGATTACAAAAATGTTTGTATTTTCTGATGTACTGAAAGGCATCTTATGTTCTGGCACCTCTGTGTACATTTCTAATATAAAAAAAAAAAAGACCATTGTATAATAGTAGTAGTAGTAGTTTTTGCTTTGTTGATTTGCTTTATAAATTACTTTAAAAAAGACATCCCTTTCTGAGCGTACAGTATTTCACAGCACCACAACTATGCACTTAGGCTTACCACATACCTATTCTTAATATATTATCTTTTTATTGGGTTCTATAATTTGTTTAACTGGATTAGTGGGTCCTGTTACCGAAAAGAGACAGAGTTGCTCTAAACATGCCAATATAATAGCTAACAAATTGTTAAACATTATTCTATTAATAATACTGTATATCTAGTGACATTTTTTTAATGTGTGTGTATTTTCCGTACCAGTTTGCTGTGATGCAATGTCTCATCCTGCAGGTGGACAAAAACAGGAGCATTTGCTTGCTTGAGTGTGGTGTTCAATGAATGGTCCGTGGACAGACAGGCACCATGGCCCTTATATCTCCTCCTAATGGCATCTTATAATAGGGGAAAGCATAAATGTGTGTGTGTGTGTTAGCGTGCATGTGCACGTGTGCTTGTTTGTGATCTCATTGCTGCTCTTTCTGTAATTCGCTTTTAATAGCAAATTAAGATGGAGTCGTTAATCAAAGAAAGAGAGCAGGTCTTCACCCACTGCCGGCTGCATTCTGCTTTCCTTCTCCTCCATTTAGCCCGTTACAGACAATACACACTCACGCACGAACACACACTCTACACTCACGTATTCAGCCTGTTCCTTGTACGTCCCTCTGTCTGTCTTCTATGTCCCTAAATTTTCCATTTAGTGCCTCTCCCACCTAACCATTCATTAATTTGCCCACTCACTCACTCAGCCACTTGACCCCCTCCTCATTAACTCACCTCTCCGGACAACACAGTCTTTCAATCATTTGAGTTGTGTCCGTGGGTCATTAAAACCCACTTCAGTCATGCAGTAAATACAAGAAGCACACTCACACACAAGCTAGCTGTCGCAAGGCTGATGCACTCATTTGACAAAATGCAGTTTACTTTTCAATATTCACCACTTTCTTTTGTTTGTGTTTTTTGTGTTTTAGGATCTATCTCTGTCAACAGTCGCAGCATGCCCTTCAGCTCCCCAGAGGGCAGTGAGATCCTGGACCTAGACAGCGATATGTATCTGGGCGGGTTGCCCGAGTCCAAGTCAGACCTCATCCTGCCGCCAGAGGTTTGGACAGCACTGCTTAACTATGGCTACGTAGGTTGCGTGCGCGATCTCTTCATCGACGGCAAGAGCCGTGATGTCCGCCGCCTGTCTGAGATGCAGAGCGCGTTTGGTGTTAGCAGTTTTTGCACCCGTGAACTACAGAAGCGGTGCAGCAGCACCCCGTGTGGCAACGGGGGTTTATGCAAAGAAGGCTGGAACCGCTACATATGTGATTGCACTGGCACTGGATACCTGGGAACCAATTGTGAGATAGGTAAGGATAGAAGATGTCTTTATGGGTGAATGAAACAAGGCTCAAATCTTGACACACCTTTCATCAAAAGCAGTGCACGCATCTAGATTGTAATAGAGTGTGATTGTGTTATAAACAATTCACAAAATGAATTCCACAGTTTAATATTTTGCAAACCAAAGGTATGTTAAATATGTATATTTCATACGTATCTTTTCCTTGGATTTATCAGATTACATTTAGATTTTAATATATCTCTTTTGACTCTTATATAAGCTCTAGAGAAGGAGAGGTTATTGGCAAAGAGATGGAACCACTATCTGAACAAACCAAGAAATGTTTTAATGAGATGTCAAGACATCTGCACCTACAATCATGTATTATAAGCCAAAATGTGATATTTCCCTAACCCTCTACTATGAAATAGTACATAGTAAACGTGTTATTTCAAAATAAAATTGAGAGCTAAATTATAAACAAGTGGGGCGTTTCAACTGCTTCATATGAAGCATATTGGAATAAAAATGTATGAATTTAACATATCAGTGATTTGCATAGTGTCCAGACCAGGCCAGAAATTTTTCTGACTGTGACACATTAAGTTTATTTTTGGAGCTGTGTGTTTGCTTTCTCACTGCAGCATTTTTTTTTTTTTTGTTTTGTCAGAAAGAATGTCCGCTTCTGCAATCAGTTCATCTGTAGCGGATAATCAGTCCTCAGCGTACCCCTCTCTAGAGTCTTAAAATAAGCTCTGCAGAGAGTGAGATATTTTCTGGGATTCAATTCATGTTATAGAAGCAGTGATTGCAACCATATAGTGTGTATATAAACCTTTCACAACCTATATCACTTTTATAAAGCTTGTTGTCCCCCTACTTGGTACAGTGTCATGTATAAGGCTACTACATTAGTTTCAATTGGTTTGATACCTCTGGTTTGTCTCATGGTGAAATAGGTAGCATACCAGGATAGCTCGGTTGAAATGATGTTTAAATTCTAATTGTCCGTGCTTTTTTTGCAAATCTTACCCTGTGCAAAAATTTCATGGTAAAAAAAAACCCACGGACAAAAAGTCAAGGTGATATACGTCAAACTAGCCAAAACAAGCAGTTGGAGAAGGTTTTAATGTCAGTGGAGGACTGAGGATGGTCTCAGTCGGACAGTCAACTATTGAGTTGCACACCAGGCAATTCAACATGTAAAACCACATTGAAAGCCCTCAAATGCATCTGTAATGCCCTGACCAAAGAAATCAAGGCCCTCAAACTCAAGACGAACGGATAGATCAAGGCACAACATTTGCTTAACCCGCGTAGCTGAAAAAGTTGAGGACATTTTTTTTCATGGAGGTATTTTTTTGAAAGAAATGATCCAGCTAGGCTTTACTGATCATCCAACTCTCCACAGAGTCACGAGAGTAAATCACAATAAGCCTCCTCTGTATGCGGTTCACCTGCTGCTGTGAAAACAAAATCATGGTTTAAAAAAAGTATGAAACATAAGTCATGTTTTGTGTTTTGTTTTTGTTTTTTGGAGGGGGGGGGGCTCTATAAAAAAAATCGGCTGAGATTAAATATCATGTTTTTGAACTTGTTAACATGTTAATGGCCCAATTGTAATGTCTCCTTGCACAGACTCATTGACTTTAAGGTGCAGTCCTGGTAAATCCACTAAGGTTTAAATTTGTCCCATTGTCACATTGTTAAATGATTGAGGGCTCATCTTATCTGGGGACTTTGCCTAAGGGAATTGCAGTTTGAAGCACTGGCACATTAAACCTGTGGTGACCAGAAGGCATGATTTATAACTAAGAAAAAAGTAAACAATGCATCATTAAAGGATGGAGAGCAACCAAACTTAATAGAAAATAAGATGATAAACAAAACCCAGAAAAAACAAAGGAATTTTAAGCACATGCTATATTAAACATTTCACTCTTCAATATTTTCTTTCCACCAAAACAAGTAAATTCTGTTTCATTATTAACTATCTCTTTTGTACTTTGTAGAGCAAATGATGGCAGTATGTTCAAATCAGAGAGTTCCTGAGCTTTATTCTTCATTAAAAGAATAAGATATATTAAAGAAAAGAGTTCAAAATCCTGTTAAGGTAGCATGGAATGTCTCTAAGCTTTTTGATGTAGTAACTTGTAGGTGACCGTGTATAAGTAGCTCTTCCTCTTAATCCTGGGAATCTGGTTCAAACATGTACAGTATGGCTGAATTACTCCAATGTTAGAACTTCCTACGCTTCCTACATACATCCAAACCCATTTCCCAAAACCAAGTCCAGGCATTTTTTAATAAAAAAAAAAAAAAAAAAAAAAAAAAGAATCCAAATATGTTATAGGGGATAAAAATAATTTAATATTTAAGCTATCATACTCTACATAGCAAAGCAAATAAAGCGTGCATTGGCATCATGGAAACAAGAAACACTCACAAACTAGCAAAAAGACTAATGTTGTGCACTCCATCCATTCAACCTGAGGAAAAAACACAAGGGAACTTTTGATAGTGTGCTGCCTTGTATTTTACAAAGCCGCTGCGCTGCTGTATAGCAGACTGAGAGCTCTTCAGGGACCCGTGTGTGAGCAAATACCACCCAAGACTGGTTGAAAATAAGGGCTCGCTGGCTGGGAGGGGGAAATTGGGTTCTGACGCACTGAGAAGCTTACAGCAGTGTGGCACAGCAGTAAGGCCTACTGCTGGCCATCTGTGCCAGTCACACAAACCCAGGTGGCGTATGTGCCACAGCCAGGGGAGGTGAGCTATTCAAATAGTGCCACATATATGTGATGCATTCTAATTAGCTGCAGGCGCCTCGTTTCATGGTTTGTCTTTGCATGTCTGTGAAGGTGAGTGATCCATAACAGCAGAAGGATTTTGAGGCAGAAGGAGGTTAATGAGGGAAGGAGAGATTGGATTGGAATCAGAGCAGTACAGATAGAGGATGCAATGTCTATTTTGAAGGGTGATATTTTAACAGCTTCCTCTATGGGTTCTCAGGTAACAGGTGTTGTTTGAGTGATATGCTTCTGCCATCTAGTGGTGCTTTCTTTCCAGGCACATTCATAATAAACAGTCACGGATTTCTCTGTAGTGAATAGATTAAGTGTAAGTGAATACATTGGAGTGAATGAATGATTTTTACAGGAGGAAGAAACTCAAAACAGTTCATGCTCACAAACCACAAAAAAAAAAAAAAAAAAAAAAAGCATTGATTGTGTTTTGGACTAACGATGGGATGATTATAGACTCATGGTTTGAGTGAATAAATATATATCTATTTGCACTTTTTTTTAATGCATGAAATGGAAAATCAGAAAAAAAGAAATACATAAGATAATGGTAGGACATAACGCTAAACCTTTATTTGAGGCCTAAATATTATCAATAAATGATTCAAAATCTGAGCTCTTTAGGGTTTGGTAAAAAATGGGATTTAAATGCTGATTTACTCTCATTGGGACTGATATTGAATTTGGCAGATGCTTGAACTTGGCTGTCAATACTGCACTTCCCTGTCTAATTTACCTACCTCTACGTCTGCGCTCTTTCTTCATCTGAGTCTTTACCTCTGCCGGCGTCCTCCCCCATATAATGTGACACCCAACATGTCACCCCTCTGTCCTCTCCCTCACCCCTATCCAGAGGCGACGGTGCTGAGTTATGACGGCAGCATGTACCTTAAGATCATCATGCCGATCACCATGCACACAGAGGCCGAGGACGTGTCACTGCGTTTCATGTCTCAGCGGGCGTACGGCCTGCTCATGGCCACCACCTCCAAGGAGTCAGCGGACACCCTGCGGCTGGAGCTAGACGGAGGCCGCATTAAGCTCACCGTGAACCTCGGTAAGCCACTGTGAATTCTTTATGGATGTCCCTGCTAATCCTTTTGTCTTGCCATCGCTTGTCTCCTCATCTTTACTCTGTATTTTAATATTGTAGTAGTAAAGGGATGGTTTGACATTTCGGGAAAAAAGCTTCTTAATTTGTCCCTCAAATTGTTTTTGTATTATATAGCATTCATGTATGGCTATAGTTGGCATTTCAGTTAACTAACAAACCATCTTATACCCACTGGTTTAAATGGCAAATACCAATAGCACTCACAAGCTATATATACTGTATATAATTGGGAGAACTGAGGTACAAATAGAGAAACTTCTTCTCATGCTTGCTGCAGGGATATGAGATTAAAGGATAAATTTGTCCTGAGTAAACATCATTTCACCGTCTGTGAGGAAATAACCTACAAACATTTCTGTGTCATATTTATTTGACATCTGGTCCCAACATATCCCTCCTGCTTTAGCCCCTTTTTTGTTCCCTGTGAAGTCCCATAGCACCTTATCTTGCTTAAAAGCTCCATCTCTAACAGTTCCTCTGGCCTGATACGGATCCATAACCCACTAACCTGTCTCTAGAGGCTTTGAGGTGGCTTTGCTTCCATGTGGCTCCTCCTCAAGGTTCCGCCCTGTTCTCTTTGGTAAAGGTAGATCGGGTACTAGTTGGCTCCACTTCTGCCCAGCGGCAGAGCAAAGAGGACATAGAATTCCTGACCATAAGCAATTACAGAAGCGTTCAGAGAAGATGAAGATGTAAAGTAGTCTTGATGGCAATATTAGTGGGGAGCTGAGCTGAGTCTAAGTGTTTAGGCTTGCAAGACGAATGATTTTATGCAAAAGGAAAATGTACTCTAATAACTGGCTGCAGGAAAGAATACCTCTCGACTTATTGAAATTTCATTGGAATGAATATTAATGCTTTGGGGAAGATCGGTATAACCTTCCAGCTCCGAATACTTTAAACTGGTTCTAATTCTTGGAAGGAACAAAGTGAAAGCGGGGAACCAGGAGGAGCCTAATCGAGGTGCACCCTAGAATATGGGAGTCTAAGCCACAATAGAGACAGGAACGAAGGTTGTGAGATAAACATACTCTTTTCCCAATTTTTTTCTTTCTCCTTCTCCTTCACTCCTTTTCTGTCACTTACAAATTCCCCCACCTGGCCAAGATGGAAGATGGAACTTTTCATCCCTTCAATGGCTTGTATGTCTGCGGCCCTCGGATCAAACAGTCAGAGAGACCGGCTCACAACCGCACACTAATCCAAAATCCCACAGCAAGTGAAATATTAGTCATTTTTACCGTTTTAGATAACAGCTCAAAAGAGTCACACAGTTGACTTACACTGTAGCTTTGCTCAGGATTTCTGTGGCTCTTTTACATGGAAATTAATGAACCCACAATCCTCGGTATCTTCTAAACCCTGTTAAATAAATTAAAATCCCAGTTAAAAAAGCTTTAATTTAAATGATTTAAATATGATGATATTAGTGAGAGATGATGATGATGATGTAACCTTTTCCATATGCAAAATGCCAATATTCTATAACTGGTTTATAAGCAAACAAAACATACGATAAGGACTTTTTAAAAACAAGCGCAACTCAGGTGTACACCTTTTTTTTTTCAGCTCGGAAAGCATTGCTGGTTAGCAACACATGGCCTATAAAAACATTTCAGTGGAATGATATTTTGACGTACACCACCTTCTTGACTAAGTGATGCTGGTCCCTGGCTGTTTGTTTCCACTATTCTGTAGCGGTTGACAACTCGAGACCACAACCCAACCACACTGCCACATGCACACACTGCTTGTAGCCACTAGATGGGGGAGAATAGCATAAAATTCACCTCAAGGTATAAGATTATATACAGTAACAGCATGATACTTAAGCATATAGATGGTTCCAGTTTACCAATCCACCCCCATCTGGGGAACTAAAAGGTCAGGGTAATCTCCAGAGAAAGATGAAAGATTTAGTTTCATGCTCGAGGGCATTTCACTAGAGAGGATAGTTACTGTCCTTCAATTCAATCCACCACCGCAATAGCACAGCTTGCAAAATGAAGAGTCATTTGGCTGTGCCTGTCTTTCTTGGTAGGAAACAATACATATTAGGGACTTATTTCTTGTGGTCTGTGTGCACCAGGCATGAGGTGGTTGGGGTGTGCAGATCACCCTTTTTTGTCATTTGCATTGTTGAGTTTCTCATGTTTAAAGTGCTGCAGAGGGCAAGTGCGTCACAAATTAACGTGTAAAGAGTCTATTTTGTCTAGTTGAAATGATTAGGCCCTACCCGACTTGTTTAATAAAGTTAATCATATTTATGAGGTTTTGACGTATTCTGGGCTTATTGTGCTTAACGCAGGAGGGAAAAAAAAAAAAAAAAAAAAAAAAGGCATAATATATTGAAATAAAATGAGAAAAATAAAAGGCTTGCCAGATGGTACATTGAATCTTTGATGCACAGTATTGCAGAACTGCACCCAGACAGAGCTGTATAATTCAGAGTACACACTTGTGTTGACACATCAAGTGAGGTACTCTGCATAGGTCATTTCTATAAATAAAAAAAGCTAGAAGTGCCATTATTATGTCCTACTGTACAGATGCATCTTGCCTTCTTCTGTGCTTTGGGGTTAATGTGTGGAGGGAGGGCTGGATGATTGGATTGATGGAGGAAAAGGGTGATCCTGACTCAGAGTCTGTCCCCGGATGGTGGCCTCAGAGCAATGCTTGGTTGTCTGCAGAATGTACTTTGAAGGATGTAAAATGTTTTGCTTTCCTTCCTTCTTTCTTTCTTTCTTTCTTTCTGTCTCTCTGTCTTTCTCTCTTCCTTTCTTTCTTTCACCTTTTTATAATTTGATCTCACCATTTCACTTTCTCTCCCGCCAGATTGTATCAGGATAGACTGTAGTCTCAGTAAGTTGTTCTATCCATTTTTCTGCCTAAAATGTATCTATCTCATCTTGATGCTATGCGGTAAATCTGCTTTCTGCTGTCTCACAACTTCATGAGTGACACCTTTGAATATGTAGCTGTTCAATTTCTTTTCTGCGTCACATTATTCTCTCATTGTCATCTTCCATTTTTTTTTTTTTTTTTAATCTCTTAATATGTATGTCTTTCCGTATCCTTTATTCCAACTCATGGTCTACTTTATAATATTCTTCTTCATAAGTTTGTTCACTTTGATTTTCCCTTTTCTTGTCTAAATTTAATTAGCATTTCACTTGCATAATATCCAGGATTTTTAATTCTCAAATCATCCTCATTTGCCTGCCACATTCCACTATGAAATGATTGCCTTGCCTCTCTCCTGCCTATTACCCATTACACTCATTTTCCTGTCAACCTTATTTAAATGCACACTCAGAAAAAGGGCAACGTGACACTGTCCTGCCGGATGTTCCCTTTTTTTCGATTAAGTGGTGCTGAGTCTTGGCTCTGCTTGATTGCACACACAGGTGTTTCTTGTATTCTGTGTGCGACAAACTGTAGTTCTGGCCCCCAGAAAGCTAATTGCTCATCCACTGAGAGACGGCACCACCTGGTGCTTGTTTTCGGAGCACAGTAATATTTTTCTGCCCCATGCTGAAGGAAACATAGCAAACTGTTTTTTCAATCATGACCATTAACAACTGAACAACTATACAGGTAAGTGGTGCGGGTTACAGCGACATAAATGGAGAAAACCTGATGTTTGTGTCTTTGTGTGTGTGTGTGTGTGTGTGTGTGTGTGTGTGTGAAGACAACATCCTTTGTTTGTTTTTATGCCTAAAAAATATGCGCTGCAAGGCTGTTGCGAGTCATTTGCATTTATCATCAGTCAGAAGAATCATGGTTTGTACTTGGTGTGGCAATCACAAAAGTTACAGAATGTAGTTGTAGTGGTACTTCTGCAGAGCTGGACAGTATGCTTTGTTTATAAACAACATGTATCCATGGTTCCTCAGTTGCCTGCATTCAAAATGCACATGAACACAGTTTATGCCAGATTTTATGGAGTGCTTTCCAACAACAAAGTCTGTGACAGTCATGACGCTGATGATACCTAAGTTGACCACTAGATGTCGCACAAGCACAGAAGATGTTGTGTGGTCTTCCTGCAGTAGGGAAGAGATAGAGACTCGAGCATTTAATTATTTATTCTCTTCCCTGTTATCCCACTGCAGGGCTCTAACCTGACTTGGAATCGTATTGTCTTACAAAGTGGTTAAGGTCACAGCATATTTGTTCACTTTTAATGTGAGCCAGAGAACGTCAGGTTGTTTTGCAATTTCTCACACATTCCACATGCAGCTAGTCCGTCTTCATTCCACCCCCCACAATTACTAATAATACTTGTAGTTTTAGTACTAGTAGTAATAGTGTTAATTCAGTTGTATGTACACCAATGCCCTGCTTCATAGCCTCTACGACACAACAGCATGTCACACAAAGGAGAGAGAGTAATAGTTAAGTGTTTCTGCTGACTGGTCAATGCAGTTCTTTTTTCTTGCTCAAATTTATTTTAACCACTGGCAGTAGTCAATTTCAAATTTCTATCAGGGTGAAGTGAATTATAAATGTTTCACTGACAATGCTGCATGATATATCTATACACCAATCAGCCACAACATTAAAAACACTAAGTTAGAAGTGTATAATGATGATCACCTTTTCACAATACAATGTTTTGCTGGAAAACATTGGATCCTGCCATTTACGCAAATGTCATTTGACACAAACCAACCTCCTAAACGTTATTACAGATCAAAGGCATAATGTGCTCTCGCCAATCTACATATAGTGTACAGTATGACAAAGTGTCCAAGGCCTCAAAAACCCTTAGATTCCAATCTGATCAAGCATTACTGGGATTCAAATGAGAGAGAGAGAGAGATCCCACCCTGCAAGCCTCCAAACTACCAACTGTCATTGTCTTGCTGCCAGTTACAACAGGGCATCCTCAGATATCCCTTGACCAAGTCCTGACAGGTAAGAGTTGGTTTTGGTGGCAGGAGAGGGGAGCAATACAATATGAGACAGGTGGTTTTATTGTTTTTCTGCATGTATATTCTGACCAGACATTGGTGGGAAAGCCAGTGGCTGTCAAAATAATATTCTGAATTCTGTTTATGTCAAATCACTGCTGTAGCAGACAAAAAAACTGTAACGCTTTAATGCTTGTTGAGTCATAATTGCTTATACACCCCCCTCAAAAACATCAAATAGAAACATAATGTGATTATTTGAAAAACATTGAAACCCCATATTTGATTGAAAATTGCACAAAGACAACATATAAAATTTGGAAACTGAAAAATTCCATTGTTTGATAGTTTTATGCTCATTTAAAATTTGATGCCAGTGACACACTTAAAATAAGAATGAATAATTTTCAAACACAATGAAATTTCTTAGTCTCAACATTTATTATGGCATCTGTGCTATTATTATTGAATACAGGGTGTCAATATTTTGCAAATTATTACATTCTTTTGACATTTTAGGTAGCTTTACAACTTTTGGGGGATTGAGGTTGTAATAATTAGGAGGTTGTATTAAATTTGGTGACATTTGTAAAAATAAAGCAGACTGGAAAATTTGGCTGAATCATTAGCATAGAGATGATATTACCACTCTAAAAAACACTGGCATAGCTTACTATTTATCCTTCAGGGTTACATCAATGGTATTACTAAAGTATTTTTCAACTATTAAAGGACTGTATGAACAGACTTTTGATCTTTCTATTCCTAGATTTTAGATGGCTTTGTGAGCCATCAGGCAGAAAAGGATCAGCCTTCTATTTATATTGCAGTACATTGTGACCCTGCTTTACCACATTAACGTGACTGTATATGATATGGAGCAGAGTCATAGCCCCCAGTTCCTGTCAGGTCAAGGTGTCGGGCTGATGTTATCTGTTGGGAAATTGACCTTTCAGCCGCCAGCAGCACCTCGTTTTAGCAGTAGATGGGATGAGATTTGGCATAACATATGGGCAGCATGTGTGGCATGAGGCCTCTGTCTGCTAATGTCATACCCCTTGGCCTATACACCTGCAAGTACTCCGCCTAGAGAACACCGGAACACACACACCATCTCTATGTGTCGATAAAGATAAAGATAACTTTATTAATCCCCGAAGGGAAATTAATTGTGTGTGTAACAGAGATGAAAATGAATGCATTACAATTCAGTGTGCAAGCATCCATGAAAGCAAAACTTAAAAAATACAGCAATTCATTTTGGATAAAACTTTTTAATCACTAACAGCTACATCATTGTGTACTATCAAGTGCTGATTTGTGAAGATGATCTGTTTCAATTTTTTCAAACACTTTGAAATGAAAAGTTCACAGCATGCCCAAATCAAGGTAAAAAGTAAACTAGTTCACAAACGCTGGCCCCAAAACTCCATCGGCGCAGTTTACAGCGAGAGGAGAAACTCGTTGACTTTTGGGTTCTGATCAGCTCAAAGAAGAGAATGATATGCTGACACTCACCCTTCCCTTATCCCTCTCTCTCTTTCCATTTACTTTTATAAATTATTTTTAAATTGCTAAACTAACTGGATATGATTGATGATAATAAGTATTTTAGTTCATCATCTGCATATTAGAAATCTAAAATGATACTGAATTATTATGTTGGCTTCAAAAGGCAGCTAAAGTGAATGTGAAAATGTTTCAAAAGTTAAGTATAAAAGGCAAGGCTTACCTGTTTTATTTGTTGGAACAAAATAATGTGTGAAAAATATTTTATTAAAATAATTACTTTTTGTATGCCTTTTTCCTTCTTCGTAGTACATCAGTCATCTTGACAACCATACAACTGTGGTATTTCCTCTGACAGAAGCATGACACCAAAATCTTACATATGTATCGCAACATCCTGTTATGGACCTTTGCTTGAGGAATTTGTTTCTATCTTACCCACTCCGAATGTTAATTTAATACAAGTGCTATAAACTGATACTAGAGTAATTATTGTGCTATAGGTTTTGTTCTTATCTCTTGTCCGTGAGTGCTTTACATAACTTTATAGATGGAAAACTGTGGCAAATTGATATTTTGCATATTAATTAATTGACCAATGGTGTGATACCAACCTTACTCACGTTGGCTGACAGACAATCCTGTGGTATCACATTCATTACAAGAGGCAAGATAAAATCACAAGTAGTAACTGTTTTTGTCATGACTATGAGCCATTCTAAAATAAAGTAAAGTTTCCAGACAAATTAATTCAACACCATACACATTTTGGAGGTCTAGGCTTAGCTTATCCTACTCTTGTCAACACAATATTTCAAGAATGAACATTTTGGCAAAACTCGAGCCTATTTACGCTAACTTGTCATTTTTTATTTATTTAGCTTTATGTTTTGCAATTTCATTCTAAAAAACGAAAATCTATTGATTGCAACTTGAAATTGAACTTAGTTGTCTCTTAACATGATATCAACATAGAGTAATTTCATATCTTTAAAAAAGTCAGAATTGAACTGGCTGCCTTTAGAGTACCACAACATCTCCTGATCTACTGAGGCTCCCATCAAATGTATGTAGAGTAGAAACAAACAAACTCTTACCAAATGATGAATCGTGGTGAAAAGTGTTCAGTGCGAAAAGAGCAAGTTAATATGTAACTATAATTGCTTCGTTTCGTTTCGTTTTCTGCCACTTATCCGGGTCCGGGTCGCGGGACACCGAGACGTTCCCAAGCCAGCCAAGAGATATAATCTCTCCAGCGTGTCCTTGGTCTGCCCTGGGGTCTCCTTCCGGATGGGCATGCCCGAAACACCTCCTCCAGGAAACGTCCAGGAGGCATCCTGACCAGATGCCCGAACCACCTCAACTGGCTCCTCTCAACGTGGAGGAGCAGCGGCTCAACTCTGAGCTCCTCACCCTATCTCTAAGGCTGAGCCCAGCCACGCTGCGAAGGAAACTCATTCGCGAGTATTCACGATCTCATTTTTTCAGTCACAACCCAGACCTCATGACCATAGGTGAGAGTTGGGACGTAGACTGACTCGTGAATTGAAAGCTTTGCCTTCTGGCTCAGATCTCTCTTCACCACAACAGGGTGCTTTAGCGTCCGCATCACTGCCGACGCTGCTCCAATCTGTCTGTCAATCTCCCGCTCCATTTTCCCTTCACTCGTGAACAAGACAACGAGATACTTGAACTCCTCCACTTGGGTAAGCAACTCTTCCCCGACCCGGAGTGGGCAATCCACCCTTTTCCCGCTGAGTACCATGGCCTCAGATTTAGAGCTGCTGATCATCCCCGCCACTTGACACTCGGCTGCAAACAGCAGAGACGGAATCCGGAGGCCGCCGAACTTGACTCCCTCCGCCGCTTAGCTGTCACAAAATCGGTGACAAAGGGCAGCCCTGGTGGAGACCAACCCTGACTGGGAACGGGTCTGTATTACTGCCAGCAATGCGGACCAAGCCCCCCCATGCCCCCTCTAGTACCCTCACGAGGTTATAGAGCTGGTCCAGTGTTCCACAGCTAGGACAAAAACCCCATTGTTCCTGTTGAATCCGAGGTTCAACTAACAGCCCGACTCTCCTCTCCAGCACCCTGGAGTTGACCTTCCCAGGAAGGCTGAAGAGTGTGATTCTTGGTAGTTGGAACACACTGTAATTGTAATAGTTCTCAAAGAAGGAAAAAAAAAAAAAAGCTTTTTCAGGCAACTTGACAAGCCCAATGGTATCCCCAGCTGTCGAAAAACTGTCCACTCTGAGGGCACAGTAAAGTAGCTGAGTTTTTATGTTTACTAAACATTAATGTTACCTCCCAGTATCCCAGTCATAGTGTTTCTGCTGTCAGTGGTTTGAGAGGAAGACTTGGGTGGCAGACATGTTAATGAGGTTTGGCTGTATTACATCTTGGCGTAGGTTTCATGCTTATTGTCTCACTGACATTGTTGAGATTGATGGGGTGCCTGTGGGTCTGTGCCTAAAGTATGTCATCCTCTGATCAGAAGATAGCTATGTCGAGTGGTATTTTGGCAAGATGCTGAACCCCAAATTGCACACGATGTTGTGCCATGACTGTGTGAAGATACTGTATGTATGATGGTTTCTGTTCATGCAACTGAGATGTTACTCACTGCTACTTGTGTATGAAGGTATAAAGGTAATTTGTTGCCTAAAAGCCTTATTGAACATGTGTAAAGCACCCATGGTTCAGATTTCAGAGCTTTAGTTTTGCATCCTATAACAAATAGAGAGGGTTGATGGATGTAAACTAGAGGCATATGACCATGAAATTTTAATTTAACAATATCCTACAAAAGGAAGAGTGTTCTGATGAATAATTGCACCAGAGATGAGTACAGTTGCTGCACAATGATGTGAGCGCCCACAAGCAAAGATGCACATGTAGACACACATGCATTGACAGATGCATGCATCTTATTGTAGACAGGAAAGTCATTTGAGATTTTGCCCCCAAACACAGCACATCTCAGTCACTGAGCCTGTCACCCTCCTTAGACTGCTTAGACCTAATGTTCAGAGTAGCGATGTGGACCCAAACGCAGACACAGAGCAACGTGGATATGAATGAAGCAGGTTTTATTGCTAGGAAAGTGGGGAATGGAAGTGGATGACGCGGGGATGAAGCAGGCCGAGGCAGAGGACTGGAGGGCTGGGATGAGTGAGGGAGAAGGGCGAGGGCCTGCAGGAGGAAGCAGGCGGTAGTGGGTTGGAGAGCTGGCAAGCAGGCAGGCAGCCGAGTAGTGGTCCAGGGCTACTGGAGAGAGGAACAACAGTTAATAACACAACCAACTTGAAAAGATCTCGAGACAAGGCCTGGAGCATAAGCCACCACTGAAGTAGATTCAACGATCTGGCGATGAGTGGGGTTAGATATACTGCAGACTGATGAATTGATGAGAGGCAGGTGAACAGACTGGGAGAGGTGATGAGCTGATTGCAGACAGGAGTGTAGAGCCAGGAGCCAGGAGAGCCATGCCCAGGCCAACACACACACACCCCCATACAAACAAAACAAAAACAGAGAGAAACATACAGGGGAGCACTGGAAACACAGGGAAAACACTAGGGAATTGTCTGGTACCATAACACCTAGGTTGTCAGGTGTCAACCTCTCTCAATACATTTTGCTCAGTCACCACCACTGAAATGTGATGTGCAGTTCATGTAGTCCTGTAACCATTGTCGGTGCAGATACAGTACGTGTGTGCAGAAATGGCAGCTGTCATAGCCTTTTTATACTGGATGGATGCTTTGATTAGTCTAATTTGTATTGAATTTGGTTCTGTCTCCCTTTTAACAGATGGCTTACTCATTTAATCTCTAATATTGAATTGAAAGGTTTTCAATCACTCATTCAAACCAGGAATCATCACTTCCTATTTCAGTGAAATAGACGTCAAAGGTGGATATGCAATAAGAATTGGAGGTTGCACTCAGCATTCACAATGTCTTCCAGTTTTTGAAGTTTGAGCATGTATCAAAGTTAGAGATAAGTTTATTTTGGAGATGCTTGGGTTGGGACTTGATTTTAAAAGGCAATTTAATGCTCCAATGGAGGACAGCTTTTTTTTTCAGTTAATGTTCATTTAATCCCCAAAATCTCCAGGCTAAATGTGATGCAATGAGCCAAAAAGAGAAGAATATTATTACCATAATGTCTAAGATCTGTGCACCCTCAGAGATTGGTACATCATGTGATATAAATAGACTTATGTTAATAGCACTCATCTAGTTCAGCAAAAGACAACAGAAATTAATTGCATATTTCCCAGTCTTAAACAAGTTTAAATATGATTAACAGTTGTCTCTGTGATACCAGTGTACTGCTCAGTGCCAGTGAGAATAGATACACAATAGATTCAAATGCCCTTCCTGGCAGTTGCCTAAAAATACTGTGCTTTCACACACAAATCATTTTTTAAAAAACTGAAAAAAACATTCACATAAGGAACTCCTCAATTGAAGCAACTTGATTTAATTTCCAAACATCATATTTTGCTATTTGCATGATTTAATGGGAATGTACCAAATGCCTCTTAAAATGTTGAACAGAAATGACCCAATAAGGATGTGTTTTGAAGTCTATATGAACTTCAAAGGAATATGTAATCAGGACATTACAGCTGGGATGAAATGTGCAGGGGTGAGTGTTTTCGTTTGGGGAAATCGGTGGGAACATCCATTTATGATGAATTGTGTACGTACATTTGTGTCTGCTCCAGAGTGCCGTGGATTTAGCTCTAACAAGCTTTGCATAGTTTTGATGTATTGGCACAAAAGTTCAAATACAAATAAGGTTTTGGGTAAGAACCATTACATTCCTTGCTACCTCTTCACAGGCTTGAATTTTAAGTATCTTAATCCAGGTGTTATTCGTTGCTTGTAGTAAGAGGAATGGAAAATACATCCCAAAGTCGAAAACAGAGGAGAATTACATTATTGCTACTCAGAATATAAAAATATTAAAAAGTCTGCTAAAAATGTTGCCTATTTTAATATTGAGTAAATGAGCCAAACAGCTGTCTGACAACTGCCAAGCACTCACAAATGAAAAGGCCAATAATCTTACTGAAGGACATGCTAGGGATGTGGTGGACCATGGTTCTATGGAAACTGCTGACCTGACAAAGCTTTTTTTCTCTTATCCTTCATTTTGCTACTTTTGAGGCAAAGCTCTATTCTGATTCAGTAGCCTAGAAATTTTTGGTTCATTGTCAGACTCCCTATTCATTGGTAAACGCAAAGGATGAAGAGCTATAATAAAACTATATTGAATAAATCGGCTGTACTACGTATGAAAATGAAATGTCATCAGAGATTAAGGAAACACTTGCAAAGTTGAAATAATGGTTTCTCTGATAGAAGTAGCTGGGATATTTTCCATTTAAAAAGGCTGTTCCATGGTAGAAA
This sequence comes from Mola mola, assembly GCA_001698575.1. Taxonomy (NCBI): domain Eukaryota; kingdom Metazoa; phylum Chordata; class Actinopteri; order Tetraodontiformes; family Molidae; genus Mola; species Mola mola. The sequence goes on from KV751398.1 coordinate 785,867, forward strand.
GTCTGTCAATTTTTTGACCTGTTTGGTTTTGCCCATTGCAGATATGCCATAATCAGAGCCAGTAGCATTTCGATACGCCAGCCTGAGGACTTTAATGACATTGAATTAATGTTTCTTGATCCGTCCCAGTCAATACTCACTTAATACCAGAGCTGAATTTGAAAACATAAAAAAAGCCAGCAAGTAACAACTAAGTAAGCCATTACATAAGGAAGAAACTCTATTTTGTGCTCAAGATAGAATTGCAAATGCTATTTATGTATGTTTAACCCTAACTATAGCCATGGGTTTGCAGGCTGGCCTTGTTTGATGAGAATATGTAGATTGCTGCCTCTTTCAGGGGCTTGGCATCTCAAGGGGTATATTTTCAAGTTAGTTCAATTTCTACGATTTCTTTGTTGGAGCTGGCTCCACACCCTAAAACCACCATTCCACCTCCTTCAACCAAGAGGAACAGGATGTAAAATCTTTAAACTAAGAATGTATGACATATTGTCAGGAAAAAATTAGTGAGATGCAGCATTATTAATAAGGGATTTTGATACAAAACTCTAAACACATCCTTCTTAGAACGAGGTTAACTGTTCAGCATTAGCCATTTAATTTACAGTTTTGTCGAGGCTTGTTCGTATTGCTGCCTGCTTTTGCTCCGTTTCAAGGATATTATTTCTTTCAGCAAAACTAAAAGCCTTAGAACTCTGATGATAACAAGTTCAATAAGATACAGTAATCCATTAGATACAGCATACTCCTCAAGGTTACAATTAAATTTGGTGAATGCTCTGCTAAAGGAAATTTCAGCTTGTCTCCTTTGTTTCGTTTCTCTGTATCCCCTTATTCGATATGCATGTATTGCTTTTGTCTGGTGAGAAGTATACAGTGATAGTTAATGCAGTGTGCAGAAAAAGGGACAATTGATAGCTACTGATCTCTGAAAAAAAAATAGCAGAAACTGAAATGGAGCAGGCGGTTGAAGGAAAGCAAAGCAGGGGGTCGCAGGTGGCAATATGAAAATGAAGAAGCGAGGACTAAAATTTTAGGAGTGGACAGGCAGAACGTATGATTCATTTCTCGTTTTTCAAAATGAATCTGCTGTCCTCTCCACATCTCCCCAATTCAAATATATCTTCCTGCAGTGGCCATCTGCAATTCTAGAAGCTATCATCAGAGTTAAGCTTCTCATGGATGCTGAAGCATTGCACCCCTCCGAGACAGGGCCCTGTCTACAAACAGTAAGGCCTCTGATCTGAAGTGAATACACATGCCTGTGTGTAAGCAGGCATCACACATTTAGGTTCATAGAATAAAAAGTCAAAATACCTGTGTGGCACAGGATGCCTTATCTCTGTTACTGGCATGGGAAGGTCAAAGTGACAGGCAAAGATATTCTTGGCAGGGGGTCATAATCTATCCGATCCCCTCACTGTCCCCTCCCTTGCCGTCATAACCTCACACACAGTTCAATACCCTAACACAAACTTAGCCATGACCCATCTTCTTTGTCTCCGTTTGTGATTTGGCACCACGTGGGAGTTGTTTTGGATGTTGCCGCAGGAGCGCTTTTTGTCTTTTGTATCGCCATGGAATGGTTTCCTCAACTGACTGTCAGATGCCCCATTCGCCCCTCTCCAGTCCCTCTCATACACCCTTTCAAATATTTCCCTCCATCCCCTTCAGAGAACACCACTGTTCTCAGAGACACCACATATAAAGTAGATCAGTGAATGCAACTTTACAGCCAGCAGGGCACAGCAGATTGAAAGTGAAAGAAAGAGAGGAGAGAGAGAAGATGGAAAGAAATCATAGATGAAGGATGTCATTGATGTAGATGTCTCCTTGCATTTATTTCAGCATTATCCACTCATCTATCCTTTACATTGTAACATCTTTGCCTTGCTTTGTTAGCAGACAGCAGCTGCTTAAATGCCATGTGTGGAAGCACATGTGTGTATGCAAGCACACACACTCAGCCTTTCATTATATCTACAGTGATAGGCCTGCACTCCTTTGAGATACAAAATATGATATCTTAAGATAGGAGCCAGATAGCATTATTGAAAAAGGAAGTCTTATCTTGAAAACTATGACGCACAAAGTAAATCCTGTCGCTTGCCATGTAAACCCCATTAGCTTCTGTAGCCTTATGTAATAGTCGCTACTATCTGCCTTTAGTTTTACATTAAAATAACATATAACATATATAATATACATTACATATAGCACTGGCCCTCTGTGACTTGGCTAAAGCAGACTTTCCAATTTAGCCATTGCTTGACTCATTTTAAAAACAAAACACTTCTGAATCTGAAAGTCAATGAAGGCAGTTAACGCAGTTACTAGTCATGAATCATAAAACGGCACCCCTGGGTGTCTGAATAAGACAATATTTGCATATCCTTCCTCTATAAATTACATTTTAGCCACCTATGTAAGAAACAACTCAGGTGGCTGGTTTGTAGAGAGCAGTTGTCTTGTCACAGGGGAGTTATACAAATAAGTTGAGACTCCCTTTCAAATAACAAAGAAAAAAGTATGAAAAATAAATGAAAAAACAACTTAATTGTGCATTTGCACACAAATGACTAAAAGAAATCATGTTGCGTGCATTTCCACCATATAAAATGTGACCCTTATACTGACTTACCCCATTTTATCGTTTATCTTGTAGACATTTTGTGTCCAAGTACTGTGATTTCTTCAACAGAGCTAATGTTATGCAGATTTTGATTGCTTTGTTTACCTGGTATGATCGGTTGATTAGTGTTTATCGCCTCAAATTACGTAACAGCATCAATGAGCTTGTCCATATATTATCCGTATCAGATGTCTTGGAGTTTCAACAAAGCAATTCATTCAAGTAATTGTCAAAATAATTGTCATTTATTTGCACATACAGCATAAAAAAATGGTTTTAAAGAAGACAACGCAGAAAAACGATGCTTAGGGTGATTTGTAATTATTCAATTTCCAGTGAAGGTTACTGTTTTAGTGCAATTTTGTCATTTAAGGCAATAAAAGTTCATTGTTAATCAGTGAAATATTCTGCCTCTGTTACATAGTAGTTACAAATGTTTGTTAACCTCATTGTAGGGATTATTGCAAAAAGTTTGTGTATGTGGGCTGATTTATCAATGTCAGCACATTTTACTTCCTAATATCAATACCGACCCCAAAAATTGCAAATTGGTTGGGTTCCAATTTCAATCACCATCAGTGACCAGCAGCTTAAATACCTCAGTTTTAAATAAGGAGGGAGAGTTTGCAGAAGGAAGTTAGAGAGTCTACCACTCTTATTACAAAAATTGCAGGTACTTTAAGTATTTGCAAGGATTTTTTTTTCTAGGCTTTTAATTTACAACAGTATGGTGTTTTACTTATTTAAAGGGTGTTTCCTTGTCACTTATTTCAATTTTTTTTATAAATCCAATAACTATATGTATTTTTCTCATTTATATTTGAGAAATAAGTATTTGATTAAAAATAGTCATACCATAC
>KV751398.1:789694-813247 GCA_001698575.1 Mola mola
GATGATGCACGTGATTTTACACCAGGCATCCCCAATCCCACATTGGCATTTCTAATGAATGCAGTGGTGGCAGGAAGGGTTGTGTTGTCCTGAAGTTTTGACCCCTGTCGCCGAGACACTAGTCGACTGGAGTAATGAAGTGTGAAGGTTATGAGGTGCAAACAACCATTAACGCCATCCCAAACACAAGCCATCGTCTTCATCAGCAGAGAACACAGGGGAAGCTGTGTGGGTGTCTTTTTATTGCTCTCTGATGGATAGAGTTGATTACGTGTGATTGAAAGTGTGCATGTCTGCAGCTGTGACGGTCATCACTGAGTAGTATGAGTCTAAGTAAACGTAGTGGTGCTTGGGGCCTGTCATTTTGAAGCTCGGACTACAGTCTGGCATATGTATGTTTGTACATTCAGATTTTCACATAAATACACTGGCAGTTGTATCTTAATTATTTCATACGGTCAAATCAGATCATGCGTGCTGCACTGTGCCCCTATCCCATATGATCTCAGTGCGTGTTATTCCCATATGGCAGTACAGTATGGCCGTGCTTGGCACGGGGCAGGCTTGTGAACGCCTGTTTGACATGTTACTGTGTCAGCTGGTGTGACGCCGAGCTGAACTGACCCATCTGCTCGAGCCCATGTTGGCACAAGAGAGAACTCATCGGAGGCAAGAATGAGGAAAAGGGCACTGAACCTGTGACTTGATGAGGCATTGCATCCAAAAATCTCCTAAACCGCTGCTCTAAAATTGTACCAGAGCATCAACAAGGGTGTGATGGAGTGATGGAATGCTTTTTTTTTAAGTAGAGAATTTGCACGGATAAAAACACTGATAAGCTGTCTACATAGCTACATGCCAGTTCACTTGCTACTGCAATTTTGTGGAGGCATATTAGAATATAATTTGTATAAAATTTTTAAACTTCACAGTTTTACAAAAGAGTTAATATACTCGAATGTGTTCTTCGTGATGGTAACCAGTCGAGATCATTCTTTACTCATGCATTTGGGGTTAAGATTTGATCCAAAAATAAAACTGACTTTGAAAGGTCAAGATCAAAATAGATGATTTTGTAAAATATACCCTGAGCAGAATTTTCCCACATTTCAACTGAATTATGACTTAATTACATATTTGAGAGAGCTAAATTTAATGGATGGGAAAGAGCCATGAATAAGTAGGCCTGTTACACAGTGCCTTTAAAGTCAAGTTGTCAGAGGAAAGATTCAAATAATATCATCTTAGCATTAAACATGACAAAGACATCACAAAAGTCATACAGACTCGTTCATGTTCATGACATGTGTCCCGTTAAAGATGTCTTTACGATTTTTGATTATCTTATCATTTCAATGTTTTGTATATAAAAGGCAGTGCCTGGAGTTTTTTCAATTTGGAAATTAAAGGACTATCAGGTGCAGGCTTAGGAGGATTCAAGGATGCAGAGTTTCACAGGGAGGATCTTAATCAAAATCGTTTTAATCTGAAAATAGGTCAACACCTGGAGATCTAACTAATTAGCAAAAGTACAGTTTAAGGGGACAGGCAAACTCAGTACTTGTGGAACAAAACGAGATCAAAACACAAGGAACTCACTAGAGGTTAATGCTGGACTGCTCACTGGGAAGACAAGACAATCTGGCCCAGGAGGAAAGAGACACAGGGTTTAAATACACAAGGAAAGGGTAGACAATTAAACACAGGTGAAACACATTTGGGAGAGGGAGCAGTCAAACACACCTGAGGGAGAAGACTTGACAGGACATGCTGAATAGGACACAACGGAACTTCAAAATAAAACGGGAAACACAGATTGACCCTATCCTGAAGAAAACAGCCTGATTCCCAACAGTGTCATTCAACTGCGTAATGAGATAAGTCAGCCTGTTCTGAAGCCGAGATCGTCTGTTAATGTCATTTCCCTTCACAACACAACATGCCATGATGAATTGTATCTTTTATTAACGAGAATATTGTCTTAAAAATCTCAAAGTAACTCCGCACTGTGGCATATAAACTACAGTAATACCTGACATTGAATGAAATGCTTAGGCATTCACATCCTTAAATTTAGCATAAATGAATAAACATTTAGTGTAGTAACTTGTAAAAATGGACACTTGCACTTACCCGACTCAATCATGAGCACACCTCAGATGTCAATCATGACATGACATCCCCATTTTTATACCAATAAATAACTAACTAAAACCAACTTTATGAAAACAAATAAAATTCCGGGTTAGCCCACCACCCTGGGAAGATTAAGAGGTTTTGCCTTCACTATTGAGGAGCTATAAGGATGGAAGTTGTTCATTCACTAAGCTATAAACCACAAAAAACAAAAGTAGGCATCCAGATAAAGTAAACAGATACATAGCAGGAGTGTACCTTGGTATTAGACTGTGGGAGAAACTTCACCTATGCCTAAGTTTGCCAGCAGACACTAAAAATAGACCAATTTGTATGAAGACAACTGGAAAAAAAAAGGTGACATCTTTTACCTTGAATACTAACAATCCTCAAAGCTGAGTTTCACAACAATTCTTGGGTCCCCTAATAATGCAGCAACGTGATGTATAGTATTTAAAGGATTTGTTCTTTTGGGTGAGAGGAAGACATTCAGCTGGTATGAGAGGAAAGGAAAAAAAAATCAATAGCAAGTAAAGCAGTTTCTGAGATGTAGTACTTGGTAAATATTAGTTGTTAATGGATTTTTGTGTATATAAGCTTTTCTCGCAGGCCAGAGTTTCTTATTGCAGTATAGTCCATTGACGGCAAGGCCATGAAGTAAGCAACGATTGAAAGTAAGACAAGGAGATGACAGAGAGGGAGCAAGAAAAAGAAAGAGAGAGCAAGTGTTGGGGAGAGGGCGGAGCGTTCCTCTTCATTATCAACACTAAGTGGCCATGCCAGCAGCACAGATGGCAGATGAGACAGGGGGCAGGGGATTGGTATATAAACTTCAACACTCACTTGCACTTAACATGCATTCACACACGCAAACATAAACATATCAAAATCAATGAAATAAGTCCTTGTAATGTTATGTGATATGTTATGCTTATGTTTGTATGTAATCACACACTGGCACGGGGATCCTTTGGGACATCATGATGGCGTGTGTGTGTGTGTCTGTCTGTTGGGAACATTGTCATGCTGACACTGCGTTTCTCTGTTTATTTTCCAGCCTGCTCACTTTCTCCAACCCACATTTGGACACAGTGCTATGTTATTGCAGTTCCTGCCTCTACTGACGTTATGATGCACACCTTATCTTAAAATTTTAAAACTACCTTTTTGAGCATCGCACACACACACATGCACTCTTAGACTCCCAGTGGCCTAATTATGAGTGCCAGTCTGTTTGCACAGCAGGAAAGCAGAAACTCACGTTTATGTGTGGGAGATGTATGACTTGTGGTGCTATCCTAAACAAGGCTGAATGGAAACACAACTCTTACACTTTCTCTGCTTCACACAGAGAAACACATACCTCCCACAAGTGTAGGAAAGCATTGTTCAGGTTCATAGCCTACACTTTCTGGAGTACACCTAAGAAATGCCTATGACCTCACTGTTACAATGGAGCTGAGGTCACTTTGTTACATGGAAATCCATCTTCACTACCAGCTGTATTAGATTATTTAATCTTTACATGTCATACAGCATAAATAAGGACAATGGCTACTCCAATATACTGCATAACAACAATTATTGATTGACTTATAAATTAGCCACTGGCTGCATCTACTCTAATCAGCCACTTATTTAAAGCAACACAAGCAAGCACACTAAATGCAAACTAATGCTATCTACTTATCAGGTGACACCAGGTTGGGTCAATGCTAAAAGTACCAAAAATCTCATGGAATGTCACCAGCAGTGATTTGTAAATTTGATTGCTAATGAACTTCTGCTTTCAGTTAGTTGTGTGAAGACTTTCTGCTCCTTATAGTTATGTAAAAGCCACAAGAGCTCAGTGTTATTCAGCTCATAATGAAACAGAGAGGCCAAATAGACTATACGACTAATAGCTATCGTGAGACAGTTGAGTGGTTATTAAATGCACCAAGAATAATCAAGAAAAGGAGATAACCAACGGCAGATAGATAGTGGACAAGACTCACTGGTTAAAGTTCAGACAGACGAGAACATCTAGTAGTGGATGCAATGGGGTGTACAACCTCATTTCCCAAAAAGCTGGGACAGGGTCATGTTTACCATTCTGTTGAATCATTCCTTTTTTTTTTGCTGTGCTGTAGTTTTGGAAGCATAATGTTTTCCCATTCTTGCTTGATTTAAGCAGCTGAACAGTTCACTTTTAATGTTTTATTTTATTACATATTTTTTAAGTGTTACCTAGCCCGTGCGGTGTGCACTGCAGAATGGTGTCTACTTTCAAGGTTGCGCTGAGGACTTGAGGATCATGGCCATCCAATGCTGGTTTTCAGCTTTGTCTTGGGTATACAGATATTTCTTCAAATTTGTCGATTCTAATAATAGTTTGTACTGTAGACAATGCCATCCACAATTTTCTTGCAATATTTATGTTAACAATTAAAATGTTTCACAGGGTGGTAAACCCACCAACCATTTCTTCTTTCTTCTTTCAACAATCTTGTTTTCATCTTTTCCTAACCCAAGTAAATCTGATATGTTTCACCAGGTCTTTTCTTTTGCTATTCCATTTTTTTGTTGCTACTGTCCCAACTTTTTCGAAATGTGTTCCCAGCATCAATATTAATGAACGAAATCCATTCCGTTTCTGAAAATGATATACCCATTTTGAATGGTGAAATATTTTAGTGTAATCACTTTTATGTGGTTTTGATAAGAATCAAAGTGTTTCAAGACAAGTCTCATGAAACACCAACATGTGCTGATAGGCATTTTAAATACTTAACCTTATTAGGCTCCCAATCACCAAACCATGTACCTGCAGGATCCTATCCTATCCTATCCAATATTATGTACCTATAATTACATATTTGCTTGTGTGTAAGTGTATAAAAGCAGTGTTCTTATACAATTTGCTTTCCCAGATGGGAGCACAACAGGGGGATTGCCTGAGGACTATCGCCTGGCAGTGAAGTGCTAACCATGAACATAAATAAGTCCTACATTCACACTGCACATGCACATATTCTCACTTGATTACAGCATCTGTTTCTCTTTTGAAGCAGTATTTTATGGAGACACCTATTTCTTCCCTCCTCTGTTCCAAATAAATTTACAAAAAGCCAGACATTAGAATTCCTTGGAGTCAGCTTTTAGTCTTACTGCTTTGTTTTGATCCTATTCTGCTGCTAAACATGAAAAATGCTTTTCAGTCACATGTCGTCTGCCCTCCTCCCTATGTGTTCGGTTTTTTTGTCCCTCCCTTGCAACTCTAAAATATTTCCTCACACATCCACATGCCTTTTAAAAGGCATTTAGTATCACCGCAGAGTGGGGCTGCTGAGCTAAGAATGAGTGTGAATGCTTCTTGAGCCCATTTTAATTGCTATGAAGTACACTGTTATATTTTCCCGTCTCTCATGGGTGCTTGCAAATGTGTGTATGTGAATGTGTGAGTGTCTGTGGCTTTGCAGAAACTTGTGACCTCAAAACCCAGAGCACTAGCTGCTCATAATTATGTTCTCTTACAGTGAATTCAAATTACAGAGCTGGAACAAGCATTTTCTACAGTACCTCGTACTTGAGGATGGCATCTTCTGTCAAACCTCGAGAACATTATGGTGCTGTTGTAAAATGGGATATGCTGTCATGGAACATAGCTACCATGGTAGCTCATGTTTCCTTGCACAGTTGAGTTCAGGCTAAGATGAAAAAAAACATTGCATAATCCGGGCACAACATTGTTCCATGAAACAATATTTTTATCTGTTCATTGTTAAAATTATCTTTATTCGGTGGAGACTTGGAGGTTGATCATTTTTGTTTTTTGGGTTGTTTTTTTTTCCTTTTAGCTCAGATCCTTGTGAGTGGATTGGGGTACAAACTGTCTTGTTAGCTTAGATACATAATCACATTCAATCCCCCCTAGCAAACTTTGACCCGCTGACTTTTCGAAGCATCCTGCAGTTATTCCCAAACCCTACAATCTCAACATTCTCGCTACATATGCTTGAAAGACCCTGACAAACTGCTGACTTCAGTGGCTTGGCCGTGTGTGACTGCATGACACATGGCTGATTCTGTCACTGTGTGCTGGGCCATTGTTGTTATAACCTTTGCAATAGGTAGCAGTAATCCATCTAGCCAAGAGACTTCTCGTTAGCATCAGAAGTCAGTGCACTCTTCAGTTTACCAACCATGACCAAAACAATCATTGGGTTTGTTTTATGGCCAGCATCACTCAGGGATGATTTGCTGTGACATAGTGGGCATTAACTGGACCACACAACACTTTTGTCTCATGCACAATGCAACAGAAACAGAATGAAATGTGCCTCGTAGTGATACAATGCAACATTACAGTCAAGCATTGCGTTGTAAAGCCTTGTCAAATTTAACATTTCTGGCACCAAACTCAATACTGGAGTTATTTTCAAAAAAAAACAATGTATATTGTAAAAGTTTTAGGCCCCCAAAGTTTGTGAAAAATAGGGCATATCTTGAAAAATACCGTAATTCTCCTTCAAGCAGGACTCCTGCACACATTTTTGTCAGTGGGATTTCTTAGTCTCCGCTTGTGCCACATCTACCAAGTCAAAGGAAATTCCCCACTTCTGATGATTCCCCCTCACTCTCAAAAGGTTTGATTAGTGTTTTGAACAACAAGGACATCACTGCAGCAGCACCACTAGCGACTACACATCATCTGTAGAGACTGATGGCAACAACTGGCAGCAATGAGCTGACGGCTTGTGTTTCATTGATCCAATTCCATTAATCAAGGTTATTTACAGAGAGAACACAATAGCCAATGATTGAAGACTGGTAGTAATTATGCAAGAGCCCTGAAACATCACACCTCTCATTTGTTGTGTGTCACTAAACTTTAAAAACAACCCTGGCTTTTTTTTTTTTACTCTACATAAAAATGCACTTCACATCTCTTGAGCTTCCAATGCAACGACCAGTGATAGGCTGACAGCAGATGAAAATTAAAGATATGTGAGAGATGAGGAGATGAGAAGAGAACGTTCTGTGTAAGTGGTCACAACCCTTTGCCCTGCCAAAAGACAAAGTGAGAGGACACAAGTGTAAGGATGAGAATTAATTATATTTTATTTTAATTATATTCTACTAATTGGTCACCTCATTTATTAATGAGCTCTGTAATTTGTTTTTCAAGCATGGAGTACTCTGCTAGTGGCCACATTACGAGCTTAGCAGTTTGTTAACCCTGGACAGATAGCACTTAGCTTTCCCATTTGCAGTGCAATAAAATGAAGCTTCACTTTGACCCTATCAATCCACCCTTAAATCAAAGTGATGGGTAATGTACATATATTCCAAACTTTCCCTTTGCTTTAATTCAAGCTGTGTTACTATGCATCACATTTTACAAACTTGTCGATGCTTAGTGCACTTATACTAACCTGGTCAAACAGTGACTCATAAAGGCTTCAGTGTGAACTTTCCAGTCACCTGATTGATCCGATGAGATTAATTAACTCGAGGTGTGTTCACACCCTGACAGTTCACATGAGACAGAGCTGGTGTGCTGTCTAATTCACATGTTACAATATGAGTTTTTGTTCAGATACCTTCTGCATTATCTGCATTTAGCCTGTGACCATATATTTCATAACGGGCCACTTCCTCTATAGATAACTGTTTTCTCAACTATACTGCAGGAAAAAAATACTTGAAGGAATAGTTGACAATTTGAGAGACCCTAAAGGGTAACCACTCCCATTAATATATCTCAATTGTCATTATTCAGATAGCAAATAAAGTGTTTTGTTGGGTTTTTAATTCTTTCCTACTGCTCTTTTAACTTTTTTGACCATCCTCATCCAGTTTTATGTTTTCTCCTCCTGTCTTTGTATCAGATTTAACTTCTCTGTTCGGAGCTTTTGTCTACTTTTAGTGCTATTTGCAGCAATATAAAGCATTTTCCTTCACTTCCAAAGTGTCTCACATTTGCTTTCAGTACTCTTATAAGTGGGCTCATGTGAGCAAGCATGTGATGTGTTAATGTTGTGACAGGTTAAAATCCCCCCCCAAAAAGCACACAGTCTAATAAACCTAGTAAGACATTTAACTAATGAATCAGCATTGATTAAACAAAAAAAGAAGAAATGGAAAATGGCAATTGCTTTATATACTTGACAAATAAATAGGGAAAACCAAGGTGAAACAACCTCAAACCTTATTAAAACAAAATGTCTAATAAGAGGTAGATAAAGTAAAAATTAATATTAATAAGTAAAATTCACTGGGAAACCCAGAAAATTTGCAGTAAAAGTGGCTTGAGTACATTTAATAAAAACAATTCTTAAATGCAAGTAGATTTTACTTATACTAGTATATACAGTATACTTTGCACAGAAAGTAAGGAAATTTGTGTGTGGTCAATTATTTCTTTGTTGTAAAGATGCTGCTTGACAATAAATCTTTTGCCGTTGGAAAGCCTGTTTATTTCCCTTTTAAATGGTGCCACATTTGTAAGGAAAATGCATTTGTGGGATGAGCAGCAGAGTTGAGTTAGTGGGTTGCACCCATGAAAAACTTGCCAAATCTTCATCCTCATGCTGGTCACCAGTTTGGTCACACACTGTTGTGGGATTTCATTCCATTGCAGGTGCCAGGCTGTTGTGGTTGTCTATTCTTTTTCCACATGCTACTGAGCATCCTGTTCGTTAAATTAATAAATTGTTAAATTGCCAACCTTTCTTGTTTCTTCAGACTTCAATCATCCAATTCAATAAATGGAACCAAACAAGAATCAATAGCAGAATAAGATCTTTGTCATTGGCAGAGAAGATTTGGCAAGGTTGACATGGGCGCAACCCACACACTCAACTCTATTGCTCATCATACAAATATGGCACCATTTAAGGGGGAAATAAACAGGCTTTCCAACAGTATAAGATTTATTTCCAAGCAGCATTGTTACAACAAAGAAACATTCGACCAAACACAAATTTCTTTAATTTGTGCTAAGTTTACTTGTTCTAGAATATCCTATTTCATTTTTAATAAGGATTTCTGCGTGGAAATTGTTAGTTTGTTTTTTTTTTTTAAAAGTAAATTTCAACACTATTCAGTGTTTGTCCTATAGAGTCAATCAAAATGTGGCACTTGTTTGGCCAAATTGCATACAAGAACCAGATACAATGTAACTATGGATTCAGGTCTGAAACATGATAATCACTGCAACTTTAAGATGGTTAAATTTGTTTTTCCAGATTTGATTTATTAGTGTACGGATAGAACAACTGTAGATCTTTGTGTCGGTTTCCTCCCATTTTTCCATAACAACCAGTCACATGTGCCTATTAAGACAAGCACTCACATAAGCCAGTCATACATACAGTAAATAATTGTGCTTAATTATTTTATACCACTTAAATCATCAGTTCTCATGGATTAAGAAAACATCCTTTAATGTCATGGTTTCTTTACTAAGTATGCACAATGGCCTTTGTTTTCCTCTCAAGAGGTGTCTAAAAGTGTGGCTTCTTCCATAAATAACCTAGAAACCAAAGAGATAATTGTGATCTCTTTGGATGCATAAAAGATTTGGGAATTTTTTTCATAACTTGGATCAAAAAATAATATAGCTCTCCTCGTGCTTCCGTTAAAACAAATGATCAGACTTCCCCAAGCTTCGGTCTTCAGAGGGGGCACCAGGCAGGGTAGCCCACTCTCCCCTTACATTTTTGCCATTTTTATTGAGCCACTAGCACTGCCATCTGACTGAACAGAAATATTGCAGGATTCAGAACAGAACATATACAGCACAAGATACGTCTTTATGCTGATGATGTATTACTTTTTCTCCAAAACTCAATAACTTCTATTTCTGGGGGTCCAGAAGGTGACTTAATGGAAGTGACTGTTCCCCCCTCTGGTATTCTGCTATTTCACCTACCCCCATCAAGAATGGAGTTATGCCATAATTTTATTGTTGTTAACTTGCTCCTTCTTTGACAATCATGTCACTGACTACTTTCATCTTATTATGCTGCACACCATTTGTGATGAACCTTCAATTCAGTGGGTGAAACTATGTTAGGGATAATTTCCTTTTCTTCTCATCATCACTCATTCTTTAACACCTATGTATTTTGAATCCAAACATTAATACCACCAATCAGTAGCTTCCAACTTGACTTTAGCCGTGGTTCAAGTCAACTCGTCTACTGCATTGAAAGAGGCATTTTAGACAGCTGTCTTAATCAAAATCCAAGTTTTTCTGGATTGGATTTTGGAGTTTTGCTGTGATGTTGATGTAATAGTGGTCTGTCATTGGGATAATATAATTAGGCTGTCCCACTTTGAAAATATGCTTATAACAATATAGCTCAGCCCATATGCTATTGCACTTTATGGCCTCCGTCAGTTGCAGATGTGAGACAACAGCAACAGAAATGAGCACAGGAGTTAGGAGTATACAAGTGGAAGGAGCAATTTGAGAGGAGAGCAGTTTGGAGGATAGGTAGTTTAAGCACTTGGTTTCACTTGTGATGAGATTCTACTGTATATACATAAAACTGAGACATGACAGAGCATGACTGCACAAGTTTGCAATGGAGCATCATCAGCCAATGTCAGTTGCTTGTTTAAAGCAGCTCCTTAAGCTGGTATCAACTTATTTGTTGTACTATCTTTGATAACATCCCACTGAAACACTGTGAGCTTTTGTGAAGACATTCAATTTTACAGTCTGTCAGGTTGGATATTTTATTTCTTTCATTTTCATTAATCTGGAAAGATCCATTCTGTCAACGTGTTTCTCAAACATGCAGGTTTTCTAGTCTTCCACTGTTGCCTATCTGAGTATGAACTGTGCCTGAATTGCGCACATCATTCCCATTATGCTCTTTATGATTTTGAAATTCCTTCCACTTCTTCATGGCAGGTAAAGGACCAGAGACACTGTTTGCGGGTCAGAAGCTGAATGACAATGAGTGGCATTCTGTGAAGGTGGTGCGAAGAGGCAAGAGCCTGCAGCTGTCTGTGGATAATGTCACAGTGGAAGGTAACTTGTGTTTACTTGCTCACAGAGGTTAACTTGGAGGCAAGAGGTAATGACTGAAACCACATTGTTGCAGAGCCAAAATCTAAATAAAACTATTTCTTAACAATAATGCATCCACACACAGGAATTCAACTGTTTTGCCATTCGTCATTGAAATTATTAATTTGCTAGTTTAAGATGACACAATATGGTGATAATGAATCAGACGTTGAAGCGGCATATTATTAAACTTTCTTTTAGGGTGTTTCTTTTAGGGGTTTTGAACGCGAAAAGTTTTATGAACATGTATCGCCTGTGAGTGAGCACTCACTGTATGCACAAAATAGATTAACAGTTTCTGTTCTGAAAACAGAAAAAATGAGAGTTCAATAAGTGAAGTTAAGGGAACTCAGTATGATGGCCTCAGGCAAAAGGATGGCGGGGTATAAGGATGAGTAAATGGGTTAGAAAAAGGTATGAAATTGATGAAGGAATGTAAATTGTAAACATATAAGGATCAAAAATGTAAAAAGTTAATAACAAACATTGTTTAAATGCATAGCCTGATAATCACAACACAATAATTAAGAAAACTAGACTGTGCATGAAAGAAGGCAGCCATTGCATGTCTGTATTTCACAGCAAAAAAAAAAAATGTTAGCCCTAATACCGGTTTGAAAAACTGATTGTTTTGCATGATTGTCAGTCTTTTTAATATTAAGGGAAACATAAAGTTGGATATCATCAGCATAATATTAAAAAGGTGTTGATTATCACTAATAACCTGTAACAGGCTCGGACTAAAGAATTGCACATATCAAAACCAGTACAGTTCAGGGCTTTATTGGTGCAGAGTCCAGACAAACATCTATTTGGTGGCGAGCACACACCAAGTGCTGAGCTAGACAGGACCCTCCGAAAAGGGAGTCTGGGAAGGCAGCAGGCAGACAGGGAGCGAGCAGAAGCAAAGTCCAGAGGGAGAAGGCAGGTCGGGTTACCGGGGCAGAGATGTAGAGAACAAGTCTGTGACAGGCAGGGTCTAAGCATAGAGATCAGTCCGGGGAATAAAGCTGGAAAGCTTTGCATGCTGCGAAAGACAATCTGGCAGGGAGTGAATGTGGAGGAGCTGCTTAAAAGGAGGCTGTGTGATTTATTGCAGCGGGGATCACCAGGTGAGTCTGATAAGCTTTATGAGGGCAGGAAGTTAAGCAGGTAGTGTGGGGGTGGTTGAGGGGAAAACCAGGAGCGGATTATGAGAGAACCATTTCAGGGACTTCTCAGAGTCAACCCCCCACTCCCTAAACCCTCCAAAAGAGTTGCTATATATGGTTTTGTGAAGTATTTAGAAGTATTCTAACAGAATATTGCCATGACATATCGTACTAATTGTCTGCTTAGAAAGGTTCTTTTCCTGCCATGGTGTCTTAATGTAACATGTTAATCATCAATTTCTGCTCCGTTTCAGGCCAGATGACTGGTGCGCACACACGTCTGGAGTTTCACAACATCGAGACAGGCATCATGACTGAACGCCGTTTCATATCTGTGGTGCCCTCAAACTTCATCGGCCATCTCCAAGGCCTGACCTTCAATGGTCTGCCGTACCTAGACCAGTGTAAAAATGGGGACATCTCCTATTGTGAACTGAATGCCCGCTTTGGCATGCGCCACATCATAGCAGATCCTGTGACCTTTCGAACGAAAAGCAGCTACTTAGCTTTAGCCACATTACAAGCTTATGCGTCCATGCACCTATTTTTTCAATTCAAAACCACCACACCTGATGGCCTGATGCTCTTTAACTCTGGAGATGGGAGCGACTTTATAGTTGTGGAACTCGTGAAGGGGTGAGTCCCATGTAGTGTCAGTTGATGACAGTAACACAAACGTTAAAGATGATATGTGTACTATAACTGCAAATAAGTCCTGAACTCTAATTTAAATACTTAATTGAGGCAACAAAAATAAATGCAAACCTAAACATAACAAAATGTTTTGCATATAACTGTTCCCTGAAAGAGAGGAACGAGGTACAATACCTGCACGGTCACCCTCCAGTTGTCTAGCCGCTCTTCGGGCCTGGCTGTGCAACGGGACAACAATGTACTGTATGTTGTTACTCCTCTTCAGGGAACAGATGTTATATCCATAACATTTTGTTCCCTTTCAGCCGTTTCACTAGGTGCAATGCATAAAGTATGGGACATGTATAGACGCTCCGCAGACTGAACCGTAGTCAAACCTCCAATACAGTTGTGCATACAGCAGAGATCCAGCAGAAAGGACAGAATGAGCCACCAAAAGGGCTGTTACATTCATGGTAAAAAGGTGTTAGGGGATGACCAGTCCACTGCAGCGCATTCATTACTCACAGAGGCCCCTTTAAACAGGGCCCATGGTACTACCATTCCCCTAGTTGAATATGCCTCCACACTCTGGGGCAAAGAAAGACCTGTGCCCCTGTAGGCTGGAGAGATGGCCTCCAAAATCCAGTGAGAAAGCTGCTGTTTAGACAGAGCCTTACTCTTTGCTGGATTAACAAAGCAAACAAACAACTGGTCACACAGTTGCATTTCCCTAATACTATTCCATCTTCTCTGGTCCTCAGATGTGAAAAGAGGAGGAAAATGACTCAAGAGCTCAAAAGGCATAGATCTAAAAGCTGCAGGGATAACCTTAGGCATATATCCTGCATTTGGATGCACTATGACCTTATAACAACA
Source organism: Mola mola (assembly GCA_001698575.1). Classification (NCBI taxonomy): domain Eukaryota; kingdom Metazoa; phylum Chordata; class Actinopteri; order Tetraodontiformes; family Molidae; genus Mola; species Mola mola. The sequence continues at coordinate 803,561 of KV751398.1, forward strand.
CACGATGCAAAGATAAAGCATGGAGGTCTCCCACTCATTTTGCAGAGGTCAAAACAAGAAGCAGTACAGTCTTATATGAAAGAAGCTTCATATCAACAGTCTCAGTTGGCTTGAATAGGGGAAAGAGCCTCATGTACCAATGCCAAATCCTAGAAGGCAACGCTAGACTTGAGCACAGGCATCACTCGACAAACTCCTTTCAAGAAACATAGGGCAGAGTGGTGGGAATCTACCGTCACACCTCCAAATCCCACATGACAGGCAGATATGGCTGCCAAATATACTTCAATTGTGGAATAAGGCCCTTATCCAGCAGCTTGTAAAGTAATGTCAAAACATCCGCAATAAAGTGGGATGACATTACTTTCCTGATTCCACTTCTCAAGCCCCTCTTACCTATAAGCATAAACCTCACCTTGACAAAGCCATAGCACTCTGGATCACAGCCTACATATTTGGGTGCAGAACCCCAGAATGAGGTAGCTTCCATGGTGCTGCAGCCAGCAGACGGATTATTTACACGAGTCACGATTTTGTTGGCTAATGAAGAGCTACAAGGATTAAGGACAGACCCTGTAGACACACCATTACCAGCACAGGCAGAATCATTTCCATTGGGAGAAATATATACAGAAACATGTAGGACCAGGGCATATCTCCAGTCTGAGGGAAGAAAATTGCTGACTCCGGACTAGCAAAGTTTTCTGAAAATGCACAGAAAAACCCAGTGTTTGAATGTTGATGAGGATGAGTGACAACTGCACCATCACCTGCTCCCTGGAGCTCGCAATCAGAGCCCAGTCATCCAGATATGCCATAATGCAAATGCTTTTCCCAGGCGAGGGAGAGAGGGGAGAGGGAGATAACACTGCTTCAACACATTTCGTAAAAGTGCAAGGGACGATTGACCCGCCATACGGCACAACCAGGTATTCATACGCCATGTCGTCAAAAGCAAACCTCAGAAACTTTCAGTGGTCCGGTTCATCAGAAACCCTATGGGGTAGGAGTGCTGCCTTCCAGAGGACTTGGAGGAGGACACGCTACCTGTTCGCGATGTTTTATTTGGCCTATGTGGCTAGCATTTCTTTGGGAACAAGAAACACCATCTATTGAATTTAACAGTGGAATATTCACACAATGAACAGGCATCACCTTTGACAGGGTACTGTGACTAACTTCTAAACATTTTGTCCGAGGGACACTGTAAACATCCAGACTGGGGATTGTAAGAAGAGGCAAAAACAGTGCATTTGTGTACATGAAGGTTGTGTGTTTGGGACTGGGACTGGACCCCTGGGAAAGAGAGGCAGCAGTTTCTCCTTGCTGCTGGAGCCCTGCTGCAGTCAGACTCAGGGCTAGGAATAGTGTGCCTTTTTCCTCCTAGTTGCCGAATCCCTAACCCCTTGACACGTGAATTTACTTACAATTATTATTAAAATAAAAGAATTATTGTTAAAAACATTGTGTTTTTGCTTTCAATCTGACGTTATCTCGGCTGCGGTCTGAATGCAAGCGTTAAGGGGTTAAGGTGACATTGATGGGACCCTTGTTCCAAGTCAAGTAGCGTTGAGCTTTACCAGGTGTCTGTTGCTTTGCTGGTTGAGATCCCGAACTTGCAATTGAGCCACCCTCTTATGTGGAGGTGGAGACTGCTCAAAAAAACCCTCAGCAGAGACTGGCTCATTGAGGTAGACTGCTCTGTCCCTGTCCAGAACATCAGAAAGTGTTACCCACAGGTTGCTGAGCCACCATTGTTGATGCCATCCCTCTGTCCAGGGAGAGTACTGCACAGCAGGACACACACAAATCACAGGTCATCTGCCTAAAGGCAGGAAAAGAGGAATCTTTAGTCAGGCCACATGCGGGCATAATATCCCTTACTATATGTGTTGTACTGAGTGAATCGACTGTAAGAGTCAGTCATTTAATAAAGCAATGCTAACTTCACAATATTTGAGTACTGAATGAAACAATACAGATAATATAGGAAAATATCAGTGTATTAACATCCTGAAGCTAAATGTGCTTTATAGTACTGCACTGGAAAATGCTTTTTAGCATGTCCACCCAGATGTCATACTTCCATCATTGCTGATCAATGCTGAAGTCAATAAAAACCTGGACAAAAACAAATGCCAAGTGTGCGCTTTTCCAATGTAGAAAAATGCCAAATGTCACTAGGTCTTTCCCATTTTTTTTTTGTCCGGTGTGAAAAAAGGAATTATATTTCTTCTTAAACATTCATCTGAAAGCTAATTATATGGCTGTTTTTTTATTAATTGGGAAACTCATAATGAAGAAATAACTGTTCCTCTTAAAAACTGCAAGTTTATTATTTATTTAGCAATCCATTATCACTAAATGTTGTGAAACTGTGAGCACAGTCCATTTTGCCGCCTGTTAATGTATTTGGCCATTTTTCTATGAAAGCTTTATTATGCTACCACAAATCATAAATTGGTTTCGAATTGTTTATTGTATCACCTGAAAGGCTGTATTCATAATTAAAATCAAAAACAGGCTTTTGCTTGTGTAGGCCTATCTCTCTTCCTGATGTGCTCTATATTCAGCACTGTTACAACACAAAACCCTGAGCAGCCTCTGCCACACAAAAACAGGAGGCTACATAAAAGATTTGGAATCAAGGTATACTTTGAAATAAACAGCCATGGCCTTAACCAAAAACACAAAGGCTGTGCCATCTCGTCTGCCTTTGGGCAAGCAGTGGCTTTTACACAAAAGTAGGTTTCTATAATTGCATTTCAAAAAAGAGTTTTTTAACTCTATCATGAAGAATAGAGGCTGAGTAATTTTGATGGTCCTCTATCATTGTAAGAAAAATCATAAACCAGTTCCCCATTTATTTATTTCTTTCAAATACAACTAATGCATTCGTAATTGCGATTACACTATCACTAAACACTCACAAACTATCCTCAACTTTCTTCACAGGTATGTCCACTATGTCTTTGATCTTGGCAATGGGCCGTCACTGATGAAGGGCAACTCAGACAAGCCACTCAATGACAACCAGTGGCACAACGTGGTGGTGTCCCGAGATGCCAACAATGTACATATGCTCAAGATTGACTCACGCACCGTTACTCAGCACTCCAACGGTGCCCGCAACCTGGACCTCAAAGGTAAGAGCGTGTCAGTGAGAATCAGGAAAAACAAATATTCCAGTGTCATCCTTTGACAGTCCCTTCACTGATGTTGGAAAGGGAGCTCCTTCTAAGCTCCTTCAGCTGCCTCCTCGCCTTGCTGCACATGAACACCTGAGGTGCATTTTAGAAAATCTTCAATGATGTCAAAGGGGAAATCATTTCTGTGGAAGAGAGGGCATGAGGAAGCAGAATCTAACATAATGAAAAGCACCAATGGACAAAAGTTTTGTTGAAAATATTCAAAAACAAAAGCACATTTTTCAGAATGTGAACAAATATTACATTCACATTATGCCAAAGAAGTGAGTGTATTGTGTTGGAGACACATCTGCTGAATTTAGTATCGTGACTGTTATACGATTGCTGAGCTAATAAGCTCCACTATAGCCAAAGGGTCAACCAAGCAGCAATTAACAATTACTCTAGGTACCTCTTTATTTTTGGAGCTAACTTTCAATTTTTGCCATAATGAAAAAACACAAAACACAATTTTAGGAGGACGATTCTGTCTTGATTTTTTTGCTAGATGTTTTTTCTTCAGAAAACAATTAAGAAAATCCAAGGTTCACACAAAATGTCATTTGCTCGCTTGAATTCATGCAGTTTGTTTTTTTTTTTTTAAAAATGTGGGCTTTTCATTGGAGGAGCCCAGGTTAAAGAAAGAAAACTAAGGGCCAACTCTGAATGCTTAACCAAAAAGAATGGACAGTTGTTGAAGTAAAACTCAACCAATTCCCTGCAGCATGTGTGTCCAACATTTGGTTCATTTTAAAAAGTAATAATCACATTTCAGCAGATGTTGAATTTACAGGGATAGGGCAATAACAGAGCAATATCCTTTATCAATTAGTATCCCAATACAAGCGAAGTCCAACACTGCAGAACAAGCAGAAAAAACAAACTAACAAAAAAAAAAAACCCACACACATCTAATACAATAGAAGCTGATGACTTTTTCCTCCTTTGCTTTGCTTTTTTTTTCTATTTTTACTTAGTTGTTTCCACCCCACTGCCTATCTGACAGGAAAGAACAGTCAAGTATACTTGACTTTTAACCACAATACAAAAGGCTGTCTTTTGACCAAGAGACCTTTTCTTCTTTTCCTTTAAAACGCCCTGTTTTAGCTATAGCCGTGGTTACAAGACACTGAGGTGTGAATAGGAATTCTCTGGATACAGGATTCTGTTTTTTTTTTTTTTTTTCAAATGTTGTGGTCAAGAGTCAAGGTTTTCTAACCTATTAAATATTCAGCCATAATTAAAAAAATCTAATGAATGTCTATACTGAAAAAAATGAAGTGAGACGATTTTCTGTAAAAAAAACATTTTTAGATAGCGAATTGGTGGTCATCTACAGTAAAATTTGGTAATTGATGTCTGTAATCGCTAAGCTTTTGTTTTTGATGAATTCCTTGTTTCTGGGCTGACCCCAATCCTGCTGTCACTCAACTCTTAGATTAGACAGGAGAATCATTAAGAGACAATGTCAATGAGGTTCTTTAAAAGGGACAGTGCTGCTATCCTATAAATGCATGTAGGGCCTAAGTTGTATTGCATCCTAACCATTATCCCACAACATCTACATCTTTAAACTTCAAACAACAGTTTGCAAGCATGCTGCACTGTCTAATCAAACCAAAATACTTAATATACTGCACGATCCCAGAGCCAAAGAGATACACACCCCCATCTGACATTAGGTCAATAAAATGTAAAAATATTATATCTTCACATTATTGGGACAAACTGTGTTGTCCATACTGTTCATCTGGTGTTAGCATATCCTTTCTCAGTTTGAATGAATAGTAGAGAATTATACTTCTTTTCAATTAACCATCAACAAAGACAGCACCCACAAGACCCTTTAACTGTCTACATCAGAACTGTGCAGCAACAATAGCCCCATTTTCATATATATATTAAAGATGGCTCATTTAATTATTTGTAACACAAATGAAGAAGTCAGCCAAGTTGCTTGTTCAGTGGCCAATCAATGAAGTATACATGGCTGGAGATTAACCCTCCATCTGTGTTATCAATCTGGAAGCCACTTTCAGACTTTTTTTAAGGATCCCCCTCTTTATCTGGACAACTCTTGCCTATAGGGGGTGTATACTGAGGCCGTTTAATGCTCGTGAGAAGAATATTTGTAAATCTTGCTTTAGAGGACTTCAATGGGGAGAAGATGTACTATCCCTCAATTCCCTTGTCTAATTGTATATTTAAACCCTTAAACTGTAGATCTGTGACATTTCCCCTGACAAAGTATCATTCACAACTTAAACACAAGTGCCATAGAGGAATGGACCTCATCTAAACATATGTGGATGTTAAATACATAATCATTTTCAAATAAACTTTTCCATGGGTGAACAATGTTTGGATTAAGATGATGACCTTCACCCAGACTAGCTGGACCATCCTGTTGTCTGGGCCTAGTCTGAGCAAACAGACTGAGAGACTCCGACAGGTTTGACTGTGCGCAGACTTGTGTTTACATCATTGCTTTGTGCTCAAGCACAGTCAAGTAGATTGACAGTGTTCCCAAGATGTTGAACTTTAAATGTGACAATACTGACCATATTATCATCATGATACATAATACTACCAAAATAATATCTTGGCAAAACCTAAAATAAGAAGGGAAACTGAACAGTACTTTAACTAGTTGTATTAGGCATGAAGCACCTATTGCCCGAAGGTGTTAGTGTGAGTGTGGATGGTTGTTTGTCTCTATATGTCAGCCCTGCAATGAACTGGTGACTTGTCCAGGGTGACCCCGCCTTTGCCCGGTGATGCTGAGATAGGCATCATCAGGCAACCTCTAACAGGATAAGTGACCCCAAGACCCCTAACAGGATAAGCAGTAGAAAATGGATGGATGGATGGACAAAGATAATGTTCATAAATGACAACCCCTGTCTGCCACCAGTAAAACATTAAACCATTAAGTTGCATTGTTCTTCCAAGGTCTCAAAAGTCACACTTTTGTCTCCAATTTGAGAACATTTAATAATGTTATCCATCACATTACCTAACACTCTGCCTGACACAGGAGTTGGGAGTGTTGGCTCTCTTGGTTTCTGAGGGTTTAGATCAACTTTTATTATCAGACCTTGCAATGTTGTTTTCCCAGAAAGTTAGCTTTGTAAGTAAAATATAATCCCTGCAGTTTGCTCAGACAATTACCTTTGATCTCTGGCAAGACCACATATACCTCTACCCCTAACATGGTTGCCATGACATCTGCATGATAGAGAACATATAGCACACCCACTATGCTATGAGGGTGAAGCTGTGCACCACTCTGCTCTGTCACACATACAGTGCAGTATGTGCAACTCATAATACAGCTCTCCCCATATTACTGCTGTGGCATGCAACACTACAAAATAAAAACTACAGGATTGTTCTTTCATTTATGAATGCAGGGTAATTTATTCATGCTTCCCTGACTCTTCAGTGGTCATGCACGAAACTTGTCAAATCAACCACAGAAGAAATAGCAAAAAAAAAAAGCCTTTTCTCACAATCTTTTTGCTCCATTTTAACACCATTTATGCCTGCATTTCAAAGAAACTCAATTTCCCAAGCTTTCTCTGTGTAATTGCCCAGAGAAAGTGGGGACAATAGGTTTAGTGCTTTCTGTCTTCCGTCTCTTTGTTTTTGGACAGCCAAAAAATCTTCAAGGCATCCCTCTTTGTCAGCTAAAGTGTTGTGAGGGAACAACACACACACAGCCCCCAAGGATAACACTGAGTGGATCTAGTTTTGTATAGAGAATACATGTCTCAGGAGAAGACAGGTTGAACATACACTATACAGAGAGTACAGCTCTTTCACCCCTGTTGCTGAGAAATTGAAAAAAAAAGTGATAGTGAGTTATTAACATACTCTTGTCTCAAAAAACAAATGATTTCAAAGGATCCTTAAATGACATGCAATAGAAGCTTAACAATGGTAATTGCCTTCACATTTTGTAAACAGGATTGTGGCATTTGTATTTAAATACAAATGCCACCCTGTTTTCAAAATGTAAATAAAATAGAATGTGATGATTTTTCAAACACTAGAAGACCATTTTTTAATTGAAAGTAGGTGAAAGACAGCATATTAAACCAAAAAAACTAAGAAATGTTATTGACTTTTAAAACTGATATGCCTATTTTGAATGTGATGACAGCAACGCATTTCAAAAACCATGGAACAACAACACGTGCAACAAAACACTGAGAACGTTATAAAATGAAAAAAAAGAAAACTCCCGGTCGAACATCTCACAATTATTAAGGTTAACTGGCAACTGGTTAGTAGCATGATTTGGTATAAAAAGAACATCTACAGGCTTTCAAAATTAAAGGGAAGGAGGGGTTTAACACTCTGAATGGCTATAATGGCAAATAGTGCAACAACTTAAGGATAATGTTTGTCAGTGTAAAATTGCAAATAATTTGTCGATTTCATTTTCTACAAAACATAATATGAGGATGTGGACGTCATGTCCTCTGGAATCTGAAGAGAGGGACCATCTGGCTTGTTATCAGGGCACAGTTTACACATGGCATGATTAACTTGCATATTTGATGTCCTCTCTAATAATGAATGATAAATACGTTTTGAAGCAACATATGTTGCTAACTTGACAACATATTTTTCAAGGAAAGCGTTGCTTATTTCAGGAGGACAATGCCAAACCACATTCTGCATGTATCATAACAGCAAAGCTCCTACCCCAGCATACAGTATCACCCACTGAAAATGTTGAGCAAATTATGAAATGTTAGGTATGGCAAAGGAGACTCCAAGCTGTTGAGCAGCTGAAATCTTACATCAAGCAAGAATTGGAAAACTTTCCACTTTCAAAACTACAGGAGAAAGTCTCTTCAGTTCCCACACACTTACAGAGTGTTGTTAAACTAATTTTACCAACGAAGCTGATGTGGAAAGTATCACACACATTATCACCAGCAAATCTGATTCCAGTCCCGGTCATTGTCCTGCTCAGTGTTATGCTAAAAACGAGTGTTGGGAGAGAGATTGTTCATAGTTCACATGCCTTTTACTCAAATAGTACATCATTATCAAATTAGGACAGCATGTTTATGTCAACTTGCCTTCACTTTGATCAATCACTGATTTCTATGAATACCCTGTTACTGGTAGTGAGACTGGATCTTTTTACCTGTTCAGGTTATATCTGAGACGAAATGAGACCAGTATTGGACATCTAGTCACTTGTAAAACTCTCAGTTAGCTTGCAAAACAGTGTCTCTGTAGGTTCTAAGTCATCCAATTCATTTTTGTCTTAAGTGCTTAAGTTGAAGGCACCTGGACTTGTTTTGGTTCATGAAGATGTTTCACCTCTCATCTGAAAGGCTTTTTGGTGAGGAGTCCCAGGTATTTAACCCTAGTTGGGGTCGATGCTCCTTGAGGGTTGTTGTGAGTCGTTAACCCTCTCTGTTATCATATTACGGTCACGTGTGGACTAACCTATTTGTGAGTCATTGACCCACCCAGCTATCATGTGAATGGTTAAGATAAGGGTGGGCAATTCATTTCTACAGGGGGGCCGAACAAACGATAACTTGAACTTAATTCTGCTCATTATTATTTTTTTTTTCCCTCATTGCTTAAAGCTGTGAATTGATTAATAACCCTTAAGATCACATTAGGCAAGATATGAATGGGACGTAAATCACCTGGGGAGGCATCTCAGGACTAGGTGGCTGAAAAGTGGTGGGTGGATAGAAGCCAAAACTTACAATAATAGAAAATGTAAACTTAACTAATTGTAATCTTGTAAATACCTTTTCTTGTTTTTTTTTTCTTTGTTAATATAAATGTATTCTTTTATGTTATTTTACTCACATCTGATGACATTCAGTATTATATGCCGTGTTATTATAGTGTGAGAATCAGCCTTGGCCTCCACCAAAGCGTCTATCATCAAAGGATCAGAGTAATTAAACAATATACAGCATCTGCCATGGAATTGAAGCTTTAGTTGTTTCATTTTATTATATATAGGGATTTTATGATAAGATGTTAGCCGGTAGGGACACAGTATCATACACAATGTATCACTCAGACACTAATTTTCTACAGCAAAAATGTTTTTTACTTCATCAAACACATCCTCTCACACACTGCAAGAACATGTCAAACAGCATGTTGCTTGATGCTTTATAATGTGAGGGCCGCAATTCCTGCTTCAGTCATGCTTTTTGATATTTTGCTATATAAATTAGTAATTACCATGTTTGTTTTGAGACTTTAGTGTAATTGACAATGCTAAACAAGAACATCATTAAAAAGACAAGAATCCAAATAGCAGAAGGAAGCTTTAGGGTTTATATGATGTCTTATTTTTTACCAGCGAAACGACAGTGCGGACAGAGGCTCGTTATCGCCATTTGTTTATGTTAACTACGCCAAGGTATCATAATTAATTTAACAATGATATATCGCTTGTTAATTCATTAGTGCTCCAAAAGGAATTTTAAATCAAAGACACATA
>KV751398.1:813260-845732 GCA_001698575.1 Mola mola
TCACATTTGGCCACCTGTACCTACCTACCCATTTGAATCACAAAGTCCGGATTGTTTGACTGATGTGAGCACTCCCTGCTGTACTAAAGCATGGCCCGCTTTCTTGGCCCTTCCATGTTTTGAAGAGCTGTACTTCGGCATAGTATAGTTAATCATGCATGAGCGTAAGCATGCATGGGCGTAAGCATGCATACACAATATAGATATGACAATAAATCTGAACGCCTGTCTGTTGCCGTATTGTATAATTGATTAATCCTGAATTTTGAGTGTGCCGAATCTGAACAAAAAGACTCCAAATAAGCCACAAGTAAGGTTGCAGTTATGTTCTCTTAATGTGATGAAGTGGGTACAAGTAGTAACCGCACTCAGGCATGATTGCACTTGGAGCAGTGTGAGTGTGGGCCCGTAGATATTATTATAGAGGCAGTAAAATATCCAGTAATGAACTTGAAATGTGTTTAAGAATTAAAATCTCAGTTATGCAGTAACAAAATCAAATCAAAGAACTGATTGATCTTAAAACTGGAACAATAAAGTTATTGAAGCAAAGCAGAAAATTGAATGTTTTAGTGTTATAAACAGCCAATATCCTGAGAATACTTTGCTTTTTGGTGCCAAAAAACTGACAAGGTCACAGATTTCAGTGTCATTATTAAAATAAAATAAATTAAAAAGATATACAATAATGATTCATGAGAAAAAGAACAGCCATAGAATAAATGTAAGGGAGAATTTTCCAGGTTTAAGAAATGCAGAGAGAAGGAATAATTTGGCATGCAATATTTAGTGCCTGTCCCTTCCTTTTGACGGTCCTTGCTAATGAGCCATACTTCTGCAGAATTGTAAGGAGATGACGTTGAACTTGTTCCATTTTTCAACAAAAGCCGAACAAATTGAAACACTATACAGAGGACAGGTTTGGCAAGTGGGAGAGAGAAGGAGGAGGAGAGTAAGACAAACAGGTACACACATTTTAATGAGTTTGGCTCTTGCTAGCAGTAAAATTGAGATTAGCTGTTTGATCACCCCTTCCTTCCATTTCTTCTGGTTAATGTCAGAGTCTGACAAGCCAAACAACACAAAAAAACATCTTCATGCCTCATGGCATACCAAGTGCAATTCGGGTTTTAACCATCCAGGAAGACTAATATTTGATTTTTTTTCAAATCGTCTTTGACAGACTGTACAGATGTGACATCCTCTGCCCTTAGACCCTCAAACTGGGTGATGAAAAACTTAAAAAACCCTAAACAGGGAAAATAAGAAACCTCAGAAAGAACCACAGAGTAGGGATCCTTCTTCCTAGGACGGACAGACGTGCAATAAATGTCACTTGTACAGAACACAAAAACATGATAATAACAGTTCATTTAGAATGCATAAAACATCCATGAGTCCCAGAGTCTGTGGAATCTATAAATCCAGATGTATGGGAAGTCTAGTGATCCAGACGCAGGTGTACTCTGTTGGTCCAGGAGTCATTTTAGTCCATGTAGCAAGATCTGAGTGTTGCTGAGTCCAAGAGTATGTAGAATCTGTAAATCCAGGGATATGTGAAGTGTAGTGATCCAGAAGCAGGTGTAGTCTATTGGTCCAGAAGCCACTGTGATCTGTGGGTCCCGATTTGCACTTTGAAATCCAGCCAAGGATCCAAGTCACAGGATCTCCTTCCCTAATGTGGCCAGGGGGCATCAGGCAGGACCACAGCAGCACCTCCCACCGCGACCTAGAAAAACCTGCAGGATGGTAAAGCACAACGAATCCGGGGAAGAAGTAACGTTAGTGTAAGGATATGGACATTTACAGGAGCAGAGAAGGAGTCAGAGGGGGGAGAGAAGAAAGCTCAGGGAATCATGGAGTGTTCCCCCAGCAACCTAAGCCTATAGCAGCATAACTAAGGGCTAGATAGGCCAGCCTTAACTATAAGCTTTATCAACAAGGAAGGTTTTAAGCCTACTCTTAAAATCAGAGAGTGTGTCTGCCTCCCGTACCAAGACTGGAAGATAGTTCCACAGGAGAGGAGCTTGATAGCTGAAAGCTCTGCCTCCCATTCTACTTTTGGAGATTTTTGGGATCACCAATAACCCTGCATCCTGGGAGCGTAAGGTTCTGGATGGGCGATAGGGTACTATGAGCTGTTCAAGATAAGGTATGATGTTGCCTGCTTGATGGTGAGGACAAGGATTTTAAATTCTATTCCTAATTTAACTGGGAGCCAGTGCAGAGAAGCCAGTATGGGGGGAAATATGGTCTCTGATTTTAGTTCTAGTCAGTACACGCGCTGCTGCATTTTGGATTAACTGAAGAGTTTTTAAAATATTAGGGCAACCTGAAAATACAGTAATCAGTTAAATTACAGTAATCCGGCCTGGAAATAACAAATGCGTGAACTAGTTTTTCTGCATTTTGTTGAGACAGGATGTGCTGGATTTTAGCAATTTTATAATTAGGTGTTTTTTTTCAGTTGTACAAACTGAAGTGACAACACAATGATCAATTGTACCAAAAAACTAATGGCAGATTTATTATGAGAGTGAAGCAGAAACAAAACTTGTTGGCATTATTACTAAAAACATGAAAGTTCAAAAAGCATATTGAAATTGTCAGATTCTGTTTTGTTTGATAGTATCCCAACTTTATATATTTTTTCACTGCCTTCTGAAATCTGTCTATTAAAGGTGTTGTTGTAAGGGCAACCCTGATTTGCTTCAGGTATTCTTCACTAGCACTACATAGCACAGCAATACCATCTCTTCTCCACTCATATACAGCCTCACCAGTACATTCACATAACATACAAATAAGCCTGTGTCCGGAACAGTGCAAACCATAACATAACCTTCCATTTTTACATTAATATGTTTATTTCTTCTTTGGCCACTATGGAAATGTCACAAAATACAGCAACTGCTTACTAAATACATATCCAGAATTATTATTCACCTACCAATTTTTAAGTCATGTTTGAAGAGCATACAGTTTTAGTTTAAAGGGCTTTGATTGTTAAAATTTGGTCCGATGACACTCAAATTTGGTAAACAATGATAACATTTTTATACTAGGAAAAACATATTTTGGTTTTTTACAATCAACAGCTTATCTATTGGCCACAAAATGTTGGCTCCATGAAATTTGTGTGTGGTGGAGACAAAAATAATCCCTCAACATCTGTTTCTTAATCGAAGATGGGCCCTTTTGTCTACAGGATGTGTTTCTAAAAAGCGCATTCTACTTCTGCTGTGTGTCTGCAGTTTTGTCAGTCTTTTCTGATAAAGATATAAAGGCTTAAAGAAGAGTATGCCGGGGGCATGTTTAATTCTTTGATGTCGGAGCCCATCAGACTCTTGCACATTGTGCAGCCACTTCTTGCACTTTGCTAAAAATGTGCTTTTTAGCTATTTATTTGTTTATTTATTTTCTTTTTTACGCAAAGATTTAAGCAAGAAGACAGTGAGAATCAGACAAAACAGGTGTTTTTTTTTTTTTTTTTTATTTTTAATATTTTTTTTATTTTCTTGTTTTCAGAATTAACACTTCCACTTTGGCCTGTATTCTGTAGCTCCTCATACTTGTTAAAACACTTCTCTTAAAAACAAGTGTTGTTATCTTGAATTTTATCAGGCAGATCAATAATGTCAGGAGAAAGAAATATTGATTTTTTTTTTTTTTTTTTCAAAACAGATTTGCTAATATAAAATGGTTAACATTATTTTCTGTTTATTCAGCAAGATATGAACCGTTTATTCTCTCTAGACAGTTTGCTTGAAGTGTTGTGAGCTCAAACAGTGAACTGGGTGTATTTGCACTTTTTTGGTTGATATCAAATGTTGTGAAGGTGGAACAAAATGAGCTATGACAGCCTCAGTATGCATCTTCCCAACACGTGTTGCCTTTTTGGCACTGCCACAGTTTGCATATGGTGTAGGATTGTGAATGACAGAGAGGGAGGAGGCAAAGAAATAAAGACCTGCCAAAGTAATGGCTCCTGAATTCATATGCATAATAATAACTAAACAAATGACATGCAGCATAAATGTATTGGCTCCTAATGTCAGATAGTATAAATGTCTGAGGCTGCTTTATAGCACCTCTGCTTCTGAAGCTTTAGGGGGCTGAAGACAGTAAACAGTGGAAAAGTAGAGGTGGTTCATTTGAATCATTGGTATGGCATTATGTTCAACGTCAGCACCTACATCGTAATCATATAAGCATAATGTATTAAAGTATTTTTTATTAGCCCACCATTAATTATAGTAAAGGAGTGTGTAATCAAAGGAAGGTATGGCTGCATCAAATGTGATGTCAAGTTGTAGATATAAATAAACTTAAATCTATTGGTCCTTCAGACAATCCAATAAAGCCTCACTTTCCCCTCCAATTAATTTTATCCTCCCATGTCCTTCTCTATCCCCCCTTACTTTCCCCAGTGTCAGCGTTCTCTCCATAATGTTGATGGGGTAGGTAGCTTGAGTGCTGCAATTGTGCAGCGTTTTTTTTTGGCTATACTTCTCCAACTGACCTGTCTAACATCACAGTTTACTATGGTATTACTCAGACCTTTAGCCTTTTCCCACCCCTCCTTCTCTCTTCTCCCACCGTCTTTCTCATTTTCATCAAAAGCCATCCAAGTCAGAGGCTGCATGTGCACTACACTGTCTCAAAATGTCCTGTAAATGTAAATGTCCTGTATTTATATAGCACTTTTCTAGTCATTGTTGACCACACAAAGCACTTTTACACCGCAGGTTTTGCATTTATCCATTCACACACAAATTCATACAATGGTGCACCTGCTCATCAGGAGCGTTGAACATTCACACACTCATTCACTGATGGCAGAGCATCAGGAGCAATTTGGGGTTCTGTGTCGTGCTCAAGGACACTTCGACATATTAACTGCAGGGTCTGGGATCGAAACAGGAACCGTCCGATCACCACCCGAAGAGTTTTCAAATAATTCTTCTAAATGAAATTAAACAAAAATAAATGTATGTTAAACTAAAACCAAATCAGCACGATGTAAGTTAGCTTCATTTCATTATAATGTCCCAAAGTTACCAACTTTATTAATGCATCATGTTTAAATTATCAAGCAAAAGTGGCCAACAATCACTTGATTACAAAGTGATCAGTATCAGAAACGGATATTAGCAGAGTTCCTAATGTAAGTTTATACCATGTCAAATGATCTACGGAATGAAATTAATAGAAAACTGTATTACAATTATAATAGTTATTAATAATAAAGAGTAGTGCATTTGTAATAATAATACATTTGTAATAATAAACTTGTAATAATGCACTTACTACAGGAACTTTACTACAGAACAATTGTAAAGTTGATTATTGGTGAGGTGAAAGGTGAAAAATAGAAGAATTAATCTGTTAATTCTTCTAAAGTAAAAAATGTTGAAAAAATGCTGAAAGATTTACAAGGCTTGAGTCACAGCTAAAATAACATAAGTGACATTGATCCTTGCTGTTAAATTTATTGAATATTTTAAATTCCTCACTTACTCTTATGTGATTTCCACAATGACACAAAAGAATAACTGGAAAATATTCACTATACTCAGTTTTAGGTTTATGTCTAAGAGACTGTGACTGGCTCCGTCCCTTGTCATGAACTGGCCTAATGACAGGGATGCCATGAGTATATTTATTTTCCATGCTCCAGGACCAGTTATTTCAACATTAGAAGAGAAGTGAAAGGAGAGATGTCTGCCCTCATCTATTATATTACTTCTTGGAAAAACTATGGCAGAGGCCATCATTATTTTTTTAAACCACTAAAGGATGACATGCAAAGTCAAAGGGATGATTCACATTTAAAATAAGTTTTGTGAAAGTTATTTTATAGGATTTCTATGTATTTTTCTATGTATTTAAGATGCAACTTGGAATTAGCAGCGACATTCCCAGCTAGGGTGCAGTATTTCATCCCTTCCAAATTACATTATTTTAGATGAGGTACATTAATACATGCAGGTTAAACAATGCTCAAATCAGTCCACAAATCCATCCATCCATCCTTTCTCATCCCAGAAGTTATCAACAGCCGCTGACGTCATATCCAGATGCAAAGGGTCTACATTACTGTGGTCAGGTTTAAGCAGGTTAAGAGTAGAGACGAAAACATGTCATTAGTTTTAAATTCTACATGACTGATAAATCCTCAGGGCAGCTGTACAGGTCCCCTGTTTCTTTTTTCCTCCAAGATCAAACTTAGATGTATCTGAAACTCTGTTAGCCCACACTTATAACACAGCATAAGTGGACTGTTTTCAAAAAGAATCACCTGAAGAATTCAAACATAGTGTGCACACATTCATCGTCAGCTAGTTTAAACAGGTGCCATTTGCTCCAGATATCGTGCAGGGTTAAAGCGAGTAAAGCATAGAGAGAGGATTAGGAAATGGAGATAAAAAGAGACACAGTGAGGATAGAGAGCGCACAAGGTAGAAAATACAAGAGCAGTGGGATGAAAACAAATGGGGGGAAAATGAAGAGTGAAAGATAGAGACCAAGCGAAGTAAGAACGACTGAAGTGCATAACAACAGCGAGCACAGCCAAGGGAGAGCAAAAGGACACTGAATACAGAGTGACATTTCATAGAGGGAAAGTGGAAGCTTGAATGAGTGTAATGATGCATGTCTGTGACTACCAACACTGGCACATATTCAGAATTATCTCAATGATTTGCAAACCAACTAAGGTGGTGTTTGGACAGTAAAGTAACAGTATAGTCTTGGTGACAGCCATGTGTCATAATGTATTTAGAAAACTGAGAATTGTCTCACCACATGCATCTTCTGTAGGTTACTTTCAGGGTTAGTTGCAGCAAAATTAATTTCAATACATCAGGCTACACACTGTTGTTGATAATTATAGAGTGGCTCAGAGACTTAAAATATGCTGTAAAGCGTGGCATAAAGGCATTTATGGAACTGCATGTGGAGCTGCTCAGTAGCAACACTGTATTAAGAGAGGAGAAATGATATAATAATGCAGATCTTGATCAGTAGATCTGCAAAATCTTTGCAGTGCATGACATTAAAACCGGCACTTGACTCATTAATGCATACAAAGAAATTAATATGCTTTCTGCAGTCAGTTGCATTCCATTAAAAAAGGTACTGTTGGCTTAAATTAAGTAGCCATGCGTGACAAGTTGTGCAATTTCAATATACTGGATGAGGTGAAGTTATAAATTCTTTTCCCAAAGCCAGTTTTTTATATTCAAACCAAGTCAGGCTTCTGAACAGACATCTTCCAAAATCTTCACTGTCGGTTGTCCAGGTGTCAATAATGACCCTATTGTCAATCAGTAGATAAGTCAGAATTTAGCTACTTTCTTACTTTTCTGTGTTAAACTGTGCATTTAATTATGACCAATATAAGGCATTGTCATGGTAATCACACAACATGCTGTGATTATACAAAACAATAATTAGTGCATGACAAACACAAACATGGATAGCTCAGATTTATTAGTTTACTTTCTTTGAGCCGTTTTCCAACAGTGAAATGCAAAAATGTATTACGGAAACTGATAACTGATAAAAGACATTATTTATTAAAATTTAAACTTGAAATTCCATTTCATGTCGAGAGAACCAATAAGACCAACTTCACTTGATTGCTCATTATCATAGAAAATTTGATGTTGTGACACCAAAGTGATGAGATTTTCCCACATTTTGACCTAGAAGCAACATTACTAAACTGAAGACATTTTTTGTTCAATGTATATTTCCATTGGTAAAAACCCTTTGAGATTCGCACACATATGTATTTTTTTTTCCCCTGCAAAAACGTTCTGTAGCAGTGTGCATGTTAATAAGAACCCGTTACATCGACTCTCACAGATTTTCGTGAATTTTCTGGACATAAATCCATGGTTGGTGTAAAAAGACTTTTAGACATAAGCAGTTAGGACTTGAGTATTAATTAGTTGGTCAATTTGTGATATGCAAAATGTGTACAGATATGTCCATTTTACTATATTGCACTCATTTAATATTGTATTCATTTTTCTGGTTTCTGATATTTCTCCTCCACTTAGTTGCTTGTACTGACATTTAGTGGAAGTGGTGAAGAAAGCCTTTGAAAATGTATTACACTCCACCTGTGGTTACAATGGTATTGAGAGATCAAGCCTGCATCTGTTGCTACAATATCAAATAATGATGGTTTTATTTAGCCCCGGTTTTCATTTTAATTAAAATCCTTTCTTTAATCAAACATTTGTTTTGTGAAACGCATAAATCCAAAACACAGCAAGACAAAACACGACAAAATTATACAACGTGTGATTTGGCATCTGTAATTAACGTGAAAGCAGCAATCTGTAATTAGCAATCACGCAATCCCTGCATCTTCTTGCTGACTGCCATTGTACCAGCCCTGCCTATAAGACACACTGCCATTGCCTAATAGTTATTCGTTTGCAAGGCCCACAGCGTCTCTGTGTGTCTTTGTATTTTCTCATCAGCGATCATTCAATCTTTGTCAATTAGAGCCAGCATAAGAATGACAACAATCCCAGCAACAGAGGAGAGAGGGAGGCAGAGATTCTCAACAGAGCATTTCATGAAATTGAATGTTCATCTTTGTGTCCTCCAGGGAATTGGCAAAAGGCAAATAGTAATTGTTCAGAGATGAGACCAATTATTGTGCATTCATGGCCTCTTCACATTATCAAACTCATTTTAGTGATGGATATAAATAATGTATATCACTGTAATGCTAAATATGGGCAAAAACTTGATACCCTCACTCCACTTTGGAGCCAATTAAATGCCAGAATGAAATACAGAATTTTAAGTTTTTATACCAACTGAATAGAATAAAAAATTCTGTCGGATCTTTCCTGAAAGGTAAACTGTTCCACAATTTAAGAAATCCAAAACTCCATTATTTGTTTTAGAGACGGAAGCCTCAGAAACAATGTTAAGGTCACTGTCATGTTTGTTGCATCCATTAAATGAATTCCCTTTTACAGATAACTAAAATATAATGATAACTGTGAGATGGGAGCTGTAGGTTTCTCTGACACAGCCAGGTTGGACATTTTAATATCTAAGAAAGTCAACATCAATATAGTTGTTTTTTGTTTTTTCAGTTACTGCTTTATTGTGAATAGCCATTATGTGTCTGAAGATTGTCCACCCATCTCTCCTGTGACTCATAGCTCTCATTTACAGATCCACAAATCTGGATATATGAGCTTTTCACACCACAGACGACAAATGAAATCATTATATCACAATTTGTGTTACACTTAAACGCCGTTTGAAAAACTTGATTGTCCAGTGTAAATGTTAAGTCACTGAATTCTTCCAAGCTGTACTGTCAGAGCCTCTCCTGGGGCTGCATCATAGCACCCCAACTCCTCCCAGTGGCCCCTGAGAGGTCGTTATGGTAACCATAGAGAGCTGGTGGTAGTCTCCTGTGGTGTCTGAGAACCTGTAATTTGTCCAGTCTTGTGAATTCCTCTGAGCTCCTCAGCCACACATGCCAGGCATTCATCACTGCTGGGACGGCTCAGGGAGGTCCGGGTATGGTCTCTGACTGGGAGGAAAATGGTTACTCATTGCTTTAACCTGCCCACTTTAAATCATCATTGATCGACTTTTATAAACAGGAAATATACTCTATATATCTTTTAGCACATTAAAATATCAGCCTTAGTTATATCACTTTTCACTAAGTATTACTCACCAAATAGAATACCAAGTTATATCACTTCTCCTTGCTATGTTTCAGTGCTTGATACGACCAAGTAAGGTTTGGGTTAGTGTTTTTGGGGACACAAAAGAACACACTTTGTTTAAGGGGGAGAATTTTTTATCAACATTATGATATTGGGATATTGTTCCAAAAACAACGGCCGCACACATACGGGAAATTTAGAGTCACCAAATGAAACTAATTTGCATGCTTTTGGACTGTGAGGATCTCTGACTTACTCTGACTTACAAAACTTTATTACCAACTTTGTGAACTAGTGTGTTATACAAAATTAATAGAGAAAAATGAGAAAATGTGTCACTTAGGTTTGTCAATTTCTGCGTAAAGCACCACCTGGATCATCACATTTTGGTACGACATTGTGATTTGCTCACATACTTGGATGTTAGTACGTTTGTTAGATAGTGGGGACTGGAATCTTCTCAGGAAAAACATAGCTGCAGTGGTCCCACATTCACAAACAAGATGAGCTTGAACGTATGCTGCACAACAAACTGTTCATGGTGCAAATGTGGACAGAAGTAAACATCTGACACAAAGAAATCTGTAATTCAAATTGACATATCCAACTCTGCTGAACTCAACACAATGAGAGCTTCTCAGTGGGTGTATGCATGCTGCATGTTTATTCATTTTCTAAAAACTTAACTCCGCTGAAAGACGCAACACAACTTGCAAGACTAATTTTACAGTACCTCTGGTGCAGCTCCAGTTATACAGTCACAAACACGCTGCTGCAGGAAATGCACTGTTCTTTAATGATTAACTCCATGCCAATAATTTGATATTAATAGTTTTTAAGGCTGAGACTTTCGGGACATCAATCAGTTGGACAGCTAATTAATTTGTTCTATTGATTGTAATTCCAGAGATCCCTGGCTGGAAATATGAAATGTCAAGGATTAATTAATTCTAGGGAAACGTTGGCCAACATCATCAACTCATTTCATTACACAAAGTCCACATATAAGTGGCTCACAGCTTCTCAGAGTGCTAAAGTTGAAATGTTGTTTATTATCTGTGGAACTATGTATATATGTGTTTTTTCTCTGAGCCAGAAAGCTCTCTGATGGTCCTATCTTTGCAGCAGGATCTCCTTTCTCTTTGAAAGGTTTTGCCGGGTGTTCGTTTTACGCCTACTTAAAGATAAAGGGTAAAATAGTAGGGTTTAATGACGAGGATTGCTTGAAGCATTTTAAACACTGTTTATTCATATGCACATACATCAAAGGCTGCTTTGTGTTTTTCATTTCACTTGGCATTTCCCCCCACAACTCTACAAAACAGCAGCTGGAAAAGGAAAAGACAGTCAGAGAGGAAATAATTGGCTTGAAAGTGGATGGACATGTCCTTTTGTGTTTAAACGTAAAACTAACTTAATTGGGCTTGAGTCCCGAGATCTCTCAAAACTCATATTTATCATCTTGCTGAGAATACAGAAATTCCGCTTGCTTCATGAGGCAGTGCTGCAGTGCTTTTCTTCTCCCAGAAGAGTGCTGTTTATTGACAGGCTCGTGGAATAAATCTTTCATATGCGAATTCCAGTGCTTTTGCATGACACTGAACCATCTGTCCATGCCAACTGTAAGCTGCCTTTCTGATGTAATCATCAAAATATGTTATGTTAATATGTTCGTAGCGCCTTCGCAGTGGCAAACATTTTGTCAGGTATGTCTCTCAGGAGCTCCCAATGTTCACACTCTGCTGCTTTAAAATATCAATTCTGCAGCATGACGGCTGTTATGTTTACTGTCTGCTACTTACAGTGTGTCAACAAACTATGCTCTAATGACATGACGTATCTGGGATTCAGAGTAAGCTCATACAGCCACAAATGGATCAAAGACCTCCACATTTGACCTTTAACAACAGCAACGTTAAAGATGCATTTCAATTGAGCAAGATGAACAATAAAAGCACACACTTTGTGTGCTGCGAAGAGGTCAATCCTATACAGTATGATGAGACATAATATTTCTGTGCAAGTGCACCTTTGTGTTCTTGTTGATCAGCACCCGTCTATGAGCTTCTTAAAGTTCACATTATTTGCATTTGTATTACCAGGTTCGCACACAGATTATCACATCATTACCACACATGTAGCAGTGGTCTCTAAATAAAAGCATTTAGGCACACATGGATGCCGTTTGATATTGTACATCGGTGGCGTGATAAAGAACATGTACAGCAATCTGCCCAAACTGATTGCATCCCGGGACGGGTACCAGGGCTGTCTGGCCTCCGTAGACCTCAATGGGAGACTCCCCGACCTGATCGCAGATGCCCTCCACAGGGTGGGCCAGGTGGAACGAGGCTGCGATGGTGAGTAGTGGTAGTCATACACATACAGACTCTAACACAGTAATATTTAAACTCATGGAAAAGCAACAGTACTTTGTTTAATACCTAAATTGCATTATATTGTAACAATTTTCCTGTAATGATGAAGTCCATTACACGTTCAAAAGTAAGGATAAGTACCAATATTTTACCTAGTGAAACAGCAGGGGAAATCAAATGACAGTGCTTTCATCTGGTGTATAATCCAGTGTTCTTGTAAAGAGTGTCAATAATTCAGAGAACTTCTCAACAATGGCTCCATTTGAAAAGATGACAGATAATTATAAGGCAAACGAGTCGGGGGCAAGGTTGCAATCTGTTGTCAGCACCATTTTAACAGGAGGAGATAGATACGGGATCTTGTATTTGACTGTTAATCATTCCAGATACTGATAACATTATTTGTTAGAGAGGGAATATCATTTTTAAGTTATGGATTTGTTTCCCTCCATATTCTGATTTATTAAAAGAGCAACACTTGCGCACAGCTTTCGGAGAAGAGACACAAGTACGGTCATCCCTTAATATACACCAGCATCCCCATCCAATTCTCCCATCTCAGGACTGTCTTATCATTCTAAGCCCCTGTCCTCTCTATATCCTCTCTATTGC
This sequence comes from Mola mola, assembly GCA_001698575.1. Classification (NCBI taxonomy): domain Eukaryota; kingdom Metazoa; phylum Chordata; class Actinopteri; order Tetraodontiformes; family Molidae; genus Mola; species Mola mola. The sequence goes on from KV751398.1 coordinate 825,970, forward strand.
CCCATAAAGCCTGGATGAGGGAGGTACCCTCACCTCTAATGTTATTGTCATTGTGGCGAATATCAGTGACCATTCTGTGATCCTTATTGGATTTTGCTTCATTTGTCTTGAACTTGCCATGTTTTCCACCGCTACTGTGCACAGTTTACCATTGCATCTCGTTGTGCATGGCTCCAGTGTCAGGTAGTTAGTTAAGCCTTAGTAGAAGTTGGATTTTGATGTAGTAATCTCCCACACACAGCTCACACCCTCTTCCTCTGCGCCACCACATATCAATGGTGGGTTGGGCATCTGAGGTCACTGAATTGATTTCCCCGAGGGCCACACTGGCCGACTCAATGCAGCATCGTTCCAGGTTTCCTTTTTTTTTTTTGGGTCCTATGATCTCTAACGGTGCCATTTCTGCCAGCCAGTGTTATTACACCACAATTGCTTTGCTCCCAACACAGTTCAAAAATGTGTTAGCTTTAATATTGATTCCTCCACACAAAATCGAGGCTAATGCTATTTGAAGATGGGATGTGTCATGAGCCATAATTAACCAGTTTTGGAAGGTACTTTTTTGACAAATTGCACCTAACCCTAGGCCTTTGCTAATGCATGAATTTCCTTACTGATATTATAGGAATACATAGGATTTTTTTGTTTTGTCTACTTAACTAATCTACTATTATATACTGAGAATTCTTTATGAGATTTGAGAGAAACCAAGTGCTGATATCAAATCAGTTAAATTATAACCTCCATATTAGATTTATTTTTCTAGTGACAACAGATCAGAATCTAAACTCCTTGATTTCAAAATCGAGCAATTCAAGCATTATTTTTTTCCTAGCTATGGATTGCTGCCCGAATCCTGACCGACTTGCTTCTGAGGTTGTTGTAAGCGTATGGACTGGGGCTAGAAGAGTGGTCATAGGTGACTGCTGGTCAAGCCTCCTGAGAGCTGAGGCCAAATATAGGTCAGCACACTGAGCTTGTTCCTGTAGCTTTTTACTAGCTCAGCAAATTATAAGAACAAGGTGAGGAAAAGGAGACAGAGGCCAAGAGATAATAAGTGCAGGTACGTAAAAACAGGATTGCTGACTCAATGTAGCTCAATATCGGGGCAGGGGACGGAAGTGAGTTGAAAAATTGAAAGAAAATACATATCTATGGGTAAAATAAAGGGGTTGTTGCAAAAACTAGTGAACAGATTTTGTAGTAGTAAAAATAGGGATGCAGATCCCAGGCAGGACACAGGGGACATGCCCCCCCCCCCAACCAATGAAAAACCTAAATTGACCCCCCCGAAGAAATGAATTATAATTTTAAAATTTGATTAAAGACATGCAATGCCACTTTCAAAAAGTTTTTTCTCATAGTTAAATACAACAATTTTAAAGTTTAGTTTCTGTCACCCCTCCCCATGTATTGTGCTCAGTGGTCTCATCTGGTGCATTCAAAGGGAATATGTGAAATTAGGCTGATATTCGCGAAACTCTGATACCTTTATGCACTTTTCTGACTACGATTCCCATTTGTGTGACAGAAGTAGAGGAGCCAGTGCAATTTATGAAACTTCAGGGAATAAAATATGTCTCTGATGGGTGTTCAGTTAAACTTAAACATTCTTCCTGTAGGCTTAAATAAGAAGCTGCTGTTAAGTTAAACCCCCAAATTCAGATTTTACATCATTTGTCATCCTGTGCCACACACACACCATGAAAGTGCTGCATTTGTAAATGTTTGGCTCTCTAAGATTGGGAAATATGTATAGCAATGGTCCTAAAGTGTCTGTTAAAGCAAACATTTTGATACACCTTTGTAATATTTTTTATTACAAGTGACAGCAGTGAGGGAGCAGTGATTGGTGTTAACCTTTACAGTCTATGTTGGCCTTATTGACCCTCTCCATTGTGCAGGATTTTCCTTACCATTTGGAGCTTATACAGCAGATTGAATTTAACACTCCAACAACCCCAAAGCACCTGATGACACTTTCTAAAGTCGCAATACAAAGCCAGTGTTTGGTTTATCTATAGTTGAAGGAAAAGTAAGAACGCAATTACATGACTTGGTTGTTTATTATCACAATATGGTTAATTAGCTCCTGAACAGAAGCTTTTATTAGTGAGCAATTAATTGGACAAATAACCTGATTAGGAAGTACTAACAGAACAAGCTGATAAAAAAGAAATAGAATTTAAGTTAACATTTTGGAGCAAAAAATAAAAGCTCTCACAGATTGGTAATTTTATTAAATGATTGTGTTCTGTTAGTTAAGGTGGAGGGGGGTTTAATTGGACCGTTTGTAAATGGCACAGTGAGATGTCTGTTTATCTATGAGGAAACAAATTACTCTGGCACTGAACCATGGGTCTTTTGAAATGTTTGTTTAATTGAGATTTTAATGAGAACCCCCAGACACAAAAAACGGGAGTCACCATCCTTATTTTTAGAATAATTCCCTTGCCTCAAGACTTGAGCTCTATCTTAATCATTATTTATGATTGATCATTATTGTTCAGCCTTTTTGAGAACATATCCTGTTGGGAGGCAAAATGGCAATCATCTTTCACAATTGCTTTTAATAATTCAGAGACAAATCCTCAGTAAATGACTTTATCATGTATGTTCACAGGACACCATATCTAAATTTGCAGACTTTTAGGATGGAATTCCATGCATGTGTTTTTTTTTTGTTTTTTTTCTTCTTTTTTAAAATGGCTCCTTTCTGCACTGGTGATGAGTAAAGGGATTGTCACAAAAGGTTTTGTTGGCTAGTGCTTTTTAAGATATCCACTTGATTTGTCTGACTTGGACTGATGCAGCCTTCATACAGTTTGGCATAAAACAGTCTCTGGACACCTGAATATTGTTATTGATATTGTTATTTTAATATCCACTGTACCATATATACAGTATATGGTGGCACAACTTAAAAAAAGATATATCCATTTATGTATATATACTGTACTGTTTTTTAAGTTGTAAGTTTTTAAGTTGTATTCAACTTTTAGAACAATTGTTGGCCAAGTCTAAAAGCTCACACTGGCATTTAAATGGCACAGTGCGCACACAGTCCAAAATGTTAATTTGCCAGAACAAACATGTAAGTTAACTCATCATGTTTACTCTTCTCTCAATAAGTTGGCCCAAGTAATTATATTGTTCTCAATTTAAGTTAGCCAGATTTTTCTTTAACTCAAAATATGATCTCATCTCAATTGTTTGAGTTTGTTGGCCCTAGTGTTAAGAGGTGTTTGAATTGAAACTCCATTCAAGAGTCAAAACTAGTGTTAGAGTACCAACTCTCCAAAACCCCTCTGTGGTGTGGATCATTATAGACACTTGACAAGTGTTGAAATCAGCTCTGACAGTGTTAAACTGGGAATACTGATTGTGCTGTTTAGTTGGCTCAACTTGAATTTATGTGCGTATTCAGTATGTAAAATATTCAGGTTACAAGAAGTTGGTTTAAATAAATAACATTAGTTAATTCAACACAAATCGGGTTGCTGTTTTTACACTGAGTGTGTGTGAATCAGACAGAATCATACAAAGATGGACAACATGTGAGCTCCCCAAAAGTGAAGCCAAAGCATTTCTGGTAGTGGGTGGTAGAATCAATTTTCAGAAATGGAATATAATATTTATGTTTTAGAATCTTTATTTTTTTTATTACCTTAGAATTAGCCATTTATCTGGAGAGGGAGGCTGTCCTCGGATCGGATTTCGTTTCTGACTCAGCTGAAAAATGTTAAAAAAAAAGAAAAAAAAAAAGAACTTTGTCATGGTTGTCTTTGGTTTACCCTCAGGACCCAGTACCACCTGTACGGAGGAATCCTGCTACCATCAGGGGGTATGTCTCCAGCAGTGGGAGGGCTTCACCTGCGACTGCACCATGACTTCCTATGGAGGTTCATTTTGCAACGACCGTAAGTGAAACATTTTTACTATGTGCCATGGTTTGAGTGTGTATGAGAGTGCTGCAGGTGCATATACAGGTAGCTGGGTAGCTGGTGCTAGGACTTACAGTGATTTATATCTGTACAGGTAACTTTTTGTTGATCAAGTGGCAGTGTTATTATGTATCCTCTTCAGAAGTTTGAATGTTCCATCACTGGTGAGTTTATCTTTCAAAATAAAATAAATATGCTTGTTTGCTGTAGTATCATCACATTACAGTTCCACAGAATACTTGACCAGCAAATGCTTCTGTCCATGAACTGCAAAAAAACTGCCCACAGCTATTAGTTTACAATTAGCTCGGTCCAGCAGCATAACAGAAATTGCTCTGCATTCGACAGTCATTCCCTCGTGGTCTCCTTACTCACACGTTATCCATAGTAACATATTGGATTGTAAAACTCACTGAGTCTCTGGGAGACTGGCTTCTGAGGTTCTGCCAACACATGATGTGATGGGAAATGATGAGTTACTGTAGATTAGCAAGGGAGGGGATGGAGAAAGAGGAGTGTACTCATTTAGTGTGCTTTTCATTTTATTGGTTCAAAATGTATTTCCGAGGTTTATTATCAAAAATAACCTTTAATAGAAACTAAAATATTCTGACTTCACGTCAGGAAGCTTTTACTGCAAAACATAAACTGCTATAAACTATCCGCCTGTAAATGTTGATCGACTTGCTAATTTCCATTATCTGAAATAATTAGAGAAGTAATGTCCATCATCTTTTTTGGAAGTTGAGCCTATGTACAGTTGGCATTCAGCACTCACCACTCCTCCAAAGCCAGTGCATTGTTTAGCAGTGGGAAGTGAAATAAGCTACATTACTTCACCTTGTTTGATATTATTTTTGACCAAGCTATGTTTAATTTGTTACAGAGTTTATCTTTGTTACCATTTCTATGTTGGCTGTGGTGAGTATTACTGTAAGAGGATAGTTAACAAGTGGCTCCCTTGTCTCTTGGTCTACTCATGCAGGAGAGAGGGATAATAAGTGCTTTGTCACTTATTATCCCTGACAGCCATTAAAATAAGCAGAGAGATCCCTTGCTCCTTGAGAATGGAGACTGGTGCAGAATCATTAACAGTGTTAGCAGCTGTAGTGTGCTGATTTCAAAAATGATGGTTAGAAGTGTATGGTGTGTTCAGGTGTGGTCTGTGGAAGGACCTAGGAGATGTGTGTGTTGTGAGAGTGCATGTGCAGAATAGAGGAGAGGACCTCACCAGCAACCTGAAGCAAAAAGCATACAAAAAAAGGATTCTAAATTATTTCAAACTCTTTGTTAATGTCAAAAATGTTCTATCACCACTGACAGTATTGTGACATTGAAATACAATGTGTGTATGCTGGCTTATCAGCTGCTGTTTGAAGTTCACGCCTTCCTATTCTTTGTCATATTGCAAATCGTGCAGTGTTTCCTTAGTGAGGGGTTGCCATTCTACAGTATGATACATGTATGAGAAAAAGGTTAAAATCTCTTTAAATGATGGCACATTTGTGGAATGCTGATTGTTCAACACAAGCAAACTTAAGCAAATCAAAATGTACATGGAAATGAGATTTATGTGACAAAGCAAAGATTTGCCAGCACCTTCCAGTTCATATATTTATCCATTATATCTCTGCCAAATGTGTTATACAACAGTATGTCAGCCTCTTTCATACTATGTGTGCATTGGAAAAGCTGTTTTCTACTGAGGTGTGTTCTTTCCGTCCTCACAATAGCTGTGCATCTTCAGATTTGCACTTAATTTCCGCCATCTTCAAATATTGGCAAACACATTCCATTTCTTGCCCTTGAAAGCCTTACTCAAGATTGACTTTTGGCTCCTTCTCGTCATCATCCTTTCCTTTCACTTTCTGCATTTCTTTGCCAAGCAACCTTGGGTCCTTGAGCCTTTTCTTGGCTTCTACAATCACCGAATCATGTTTTGGTTTTTTTTTTCTTTTATGAAAATGGCAACCTTCAGGAATTTTTTCTTGGGGCTACTCTGAAAAACCAAGGTAGGACTTCATCATAATGAGTAGAATATTTTTAATTTGTGCGTAAAACTGCTGCTCTAGGTCCAGACACATTTTAACAACGTTAACTCACAGCTCTTTGAACAGGGTTACAGCCTTTCTTTACACTTGAGTAGAGATTTTGTGTATCCTACATATCTGAAACGGATAGCTTTCAGTTTTATTTCTTGTATAATTCCCCATGTTATTTTCTTTCTGCGCCTCAGAAATCAAATTGCTTCTATCAGGTCTGTATCTGCATATAATAACTGAAGGTGGCTGCATCTCTTTGTTGTTTTATTAAAAGATTCATATGTGTGTCATCTAGTGAATAAACAGAAATAGGGTCATTAAAGAATCACAAAGAAGTACCCTGTCATCACACTCAGCACTCAGTGAGAAATACAGCACATACAGTACATAAAGTACACTCACTCACCCACACTTGGTCTGTATAATGTGGCAGGAAGCATTCGTGTGCAGATTTGAACAGTTAAATAAAATATCCTTCATGTGTATTTTTAAAGAAGAATGATGTAGAATAACACTGTTTGTGTTGTTTGTTCTCTGCAGGGGAATAGGACATTAGCATAATTGTTCTTCCATCATTGCTCACACAGTATTTCGGTTGGTCTGCTTAGTGGTCATGATACAATATAAAGGCGATTGTAGGTGTATTCTTAGTATGTGCATCCGGTCAGGGTTAGGGGATCTTGATGTTTTTTCCCCTTACAATTCAAACATACTAGATTTAAACATATTATACTTGACATGTCCTACTAAATTAATAAGAAATTAACTAGGGAATTTCAAATGAGTTTGTTTTAAATATTTATGCCTGTGCTGAGTAATGTGGTAGAAACACTTTCCCCAGAATATCTGCCAATTTACAACTATTCGCACAAAAGCCAATTAGCAGAGAAGTTTGGGCTTAATGAGCTTATTACAAATTGAGTAATTCTTGTTAAAAATTGAAAGCATATTTTACTGTAATACATTCCTTTTTGGACCCCCAACACTTATTAGTGATTGGTCATACAATACTTTTCACAGTGGGATACTTTGAGTGCACTAAACAGGATTCAACATTTTTCGCTATAAATGTCGTTTATATAACTAGCACTTCTCTAGTCATCATCATGACCACTTAAAGCACTTTTATAGTGCAGGTTTTGGAGTCACCCATTCACACACATTCATTCACTGGCGGCAGTGACTCCCTCTCTGGGTGCCACAAGGCCCTCAGGAGCGTTAACCGTTCACACTCATACATCGGGAGCAAGTGTGTCTTGCTCAAGGACACTTCAAAATGTAAACTGCAGGATCCAATCACTGGAAGGACGCTCTACTAACTGACTCACAGCTGTTCTAGATTTAGAGAGACAACCACAAAATGGCAAACATGCTATATAGTACACTATGCAGGGAGCAGGGAGTGACTTTGGACACAGCCAGTGTGAGGACTGACTTAATTGCACTAAATTAGTAATGTAAGTGCTTGAAATATACACATGTGTCACAAACTCACTGTCACACATCAATGTTACACAGACATGGCATATTATTTGACACAGTAAATATTGCTTAAATGAGATGCAATTCCCCCATTTTAAGCAGTCATTTGTTTCCCTCTGAGTTGAAAGGCTATTGACATCATTGACAATAGAGTTTATATTTATAAATGCATTTATAAATGCAGAATCACTGTTGAATGAACATGTGGAGAGAAGTTTATTAAATTGTTTCATACTAGCAAGATTTTAATCATTTGACTCTATTGACTTTTTTTTTTAATTGCCTCTTACTCATCAGCCAGTCATATTTGCTGCCTCCTAGGTTGTAAAGAGTATCACACTTGGAATGAACAGGAATGTGATTGATTCTTCCATAACATTTTGTACATCTGTGAATAAAAAGCAAATTGCATAGAGGGTGAGTCTGTTGACCTTGAGCAGCATCTTGTTAAATGGATCCATTAGCTCTGGTGTCATTGGACTTTTACAGGCACATATTTTCTAAATGCCATTACAAAGCCTCTCTACTCTGCTAAGAATCAAGGCTATTTTTATGATCAAATTCACTTACTCTAATAACTTATTGAACCTAAAAATCATTGAATGTATTCGAGCATTTTTTTGTGCTCTTCCATTTGAAATGCCACACATTTCAGTGCCTACAGGGGGAAGAGACATAAACAAAATCTGGCATGTTGATAAGCTCCACTAAAACGTTTTCTGCTCTGATCATTGTTGGTGATGAGGTTGTGCTCAGGGCTGCACTGACATGGTTTCCCTTCAGGCATTATTTAAAGCTTGTTTCTGCCCTCCCCTGCTTCATCAAAAATTCAGATGTTTGTCTTTGAACAGCACTGTTATTTCATTCATTTTAAAAGAGCTTTGCTTTAGGGTCATCCACTCACGTTCTGAAAAGAGTCTGGTTACTAACATTAATCATTTAAATGGAATATCAGTGCATTTTTAATTTAGTTTTGCAGATGAAATTATTATATACAAAACAAGCAAACACTGTTAAAATGTATTGTAGCGTCATTTTTCGAACCCTCCAAATTCTTTCGTTTGAAAATTATTTTTATAGTGCTCACCTAGGAATTCTTGGGTGTTGCCATGTCCCCCCAATTTCCAAACCACTCTGGACTGTGGTCACTTGGACTTTTGTCACTTGCATTGCTTATTTTCCAACATGGCAGATAAGAGCCCCATTGAGCCAGGCCAGCAGTCTGATTGAAGAAACTTTTATGTGCATTTAAAGTGATATAGCCAAGGGTTATAACTATTACCTTTCACCAATGGATGTAGAGAAGCTGTGTGCTGCTTGCTTCCGCTGAATAAATTTCTATGACAGATTGAACTGTGGTGGGTGGGTATGTTTGGTTATCTAAAGTATTCTATGGTCTCAAATTCTGGTGGCGATGCTCCCATATTGTTCAGTAGTATCGTCTGCTCCTTTTCATTGACCCTTTCTGTCGGTCAGTTTGCTCTGACAGCTCTACCTCACTGCTCTTGTGCATGAAGCTTTTGAGCAATCAACGGGTACAGATGAAAGTGGACTTTGGCATCCATCATTTTTGCACAAAAGGAACCTACTGACTTTATCTTACCTGCCACATTTAAAACAAGTGCTCTCCACAAGTATTTTGCATTAAATATATCCCTGTTCTGCTTTTTTTAACCGTAGAAACATCTGGTGCTACAACACTAAAAACATTTAGAATTTTGAATTTGGAGTTATTGCACACACTGTACCTTTATGTTTATCTACGCAGATGCATTTAAGGCACAGCAAATAGGAAAAAAACAAAACAAAACTGTCTTTTGTACACACACAAACACCAGAGAGCGTTTGTAATTCAGCAGCAGCCTGCAGTGATTGACTGGTCTATTTGTCTCTGCATAGTGTATAAGTGGGCCACTTGGTATTCTGCCTTATTCATCTGGAACCAACTCAGACAGAGATGCTGTGTAAGTGTGTGCTGTATGAGGGCTTTGTTTCTCTTTCACTTGCTCATTCTCTGTTTATGCAAGCGAGACAGCGGCCAAGAGAAAACAAGAGAAGAGGACTGGAGAAGGAGATGCAGGGAGGAAAGGAGCTGTGTCTGTTCAATTCTTTGTTTAACTGCATTCTTCGCTTTTAGCACAACACATGCATGTATACAATGAATCCAGCTGCTGCTGCATAGTGCTTTCATGCATACTAATTGAGTGCAGAGTGCCAGTGTGTTTGCAGCATTGCTGATCAATCTGCCTCCACTCCCAATCGCTCATCTTCTGTTGCCCTGCTGCCATGCATTTAAAGTATTACAGCTACTACGCCCTTAGTCCTGGACTTAACAGGTCCAAATGCATGCCAAATTTAATAGGTTTTTCTGAAACTTTGTATTGGATTACAAGGTAAGCGTTGATCACCTTTTGGTGCTGCTAACATTTGCTTTACAATATAAAGCTAACCTTATTTTTCCATTTACTGTGGTTCTTTGTTTCTTCAGGCCTTTAGTTTTTGCACTACGTGTATTGACTTTAGCAAATTGAAAGAACAAAGTCCAGCAGAGCTTTACTCCTTTTGCTAGCCTACAGTTCATTTTTGATAAGCTTGATAGGTTTCAGCAGGTTTCATCCTTGATCCCTTTTGCAGTTTCTGCAAACCAAACTTTAATGAAACCCGATTACTAAAATGGTTTCTCTCTCATCAGTTGCAGAGAATCCACAGGTGATCATTGGCTTTGTACATCACTTGAAATGTGGGGATGAAGATGACATCATGAATCAAATGTTCCCACAGTTGTAGCGCACTAGCATCAATTTTAGGCTGCTAGTTGTAATGAAAGTCACACTGTTTTCAACATGGACTCAGCTCTCAACACAGCGTGGATTAGGACAGACTGAAGAGGAAGCTTTACCCTTGTCAGATTCATATCTCAGCCTGAAATCATTCAACTTGGGAGAATGTATAAGAGGATCTGCCAACATCTAAGAGAAAATAAATGTCTCTCTTTACTTTACTCTTTACTGTGATACAATAAGGTAAATCAGCTGTCTTCACCCAATTAACCATGAGAAAAAGATGAGCACAGTCAGCCGTCAAAGCCAACTCCTGGAAGGCGTCTGACGTCTTTTTCTGCCTCCCATTGCGTTAGCCAACTATATTTTTTGATGACTGTCGCTATTTAGTCCTCCCATCTATTCTGCAGCTTCTGTCTGCGCTGTTTGCAAGCCAAACCAAAAGAAGTGCTGTCCACACTGAACAATTAACTGCCAACTCATTAGGCCAGAAACACAGTGTGAGTCCAGAATAATTACTTGGCGTGCTATTTTTTATGCTCATACATACACACACACAAGAACCCTCACTCTTTCTGAGTTGTAGGATGCTCCAAAAATGAAATGGGATAGACAACAAGAGTACAGCTCCCCAAATGTGTTAGTGCAAGTGAAAACATGGGCTTAGAATTTAGAGGATGGATGGAAAGCAGTGGTAGGGACAAGGTGTAACTGAAGAATCAAAAAGTCTTAAAGTATGCAAAGGAAATGTTGTCACCCCTTTTAAAGTAGGTAGCAGTAAGCCAATAGGACTCAAGTTGCCATGTCAAGAGCTTGAAGGGGATTGGTTGTGGGCGGATGGCCACACTCTGTCATGCACCAAGTGAAAGTGATAGCTTGGCTCGCAATATTTTCACTGGCATCAGTTATGATTTTGAATCAGTGTGAGAATTTTGAAGACCAAAAGTAAATTGGAGTTGCATGGAGAAGCAAATGGACAAATAAGGTGAAGATACATCTCACCAACAATAAGTGTATAAATCAGGGCCCATCACATTGTCAAATCTTTAAAAAATTCCTTGCTGAAGTCTGTTAAATTTCAAGTTTCATTGGGAATTCTGCTTATTTTATATTTAAACCGATGGTTCTGAATGAGTTTTGTGTTGTTTGTTATGGCACAGCTATTTCCACTTTTTTGCTTAGGTTTAATTAAAGACAGGATGTTTTTGTTTAATCCACAGTAATTAGTAATTGTGAATGCTCTGAAAACACTCTAGCCACTTGCAAACATTATCAAAAACATTTAGACAGACAATAGGGATATTTATGCTTTTATTTATATGTGTTTACATGGGAGATAGAATCAAAATATGTTAGGAAAACAGGTGTTAGGTGATAGATGTAGGACATCAGAGTACAATTTATTTAGTTTTTTGTTCAATTGTTTGGTTTACACTGTGTATATTAATTAGTCATCATTATCATCAATATCAGTGATGCTTATCTGTCAACTGTCCATGACCTCAACCTGATTGAGCTCATTGATTAATATAAATGCAATATGAAACGTTATACACACCTCTTGCTCTCAAATTATGAAGGATGTGTCTTTGATGTAACGTGAGCGTGAAGCATGGGAGCAAATGTGGTCGCAGGCAGGTGCAGAAAACCTTTAGTTTATTATATATTTCTATTTTTCTGACTTGTCTTGAAGTTTAGTCAAATGGGGTGGCTATGGTAATCAAGAGTTTTCTCATTTTCCCTTGTACCATTGATTTACACTGGGCATGAGAACATTTCAGGCAGTCAGCAAATTTTAGGATACAGAATGAGAAATGACCACTTTTTAATATATGACCGAATCTACACTGCCACTGTTGTCTTTTTCAGAGTTTTGTACATTTATTTTATGTATCAGCATTAGCTTCGATGCTAAATGCAATATCTGTTTTCCCAAATACCATATACCTATGCCTTTATACCTTCCATGTGTGCATGCAATGTAATAAGGAGTGCTGTGAATTCATAAATCCACATCTTTTCATCACTAACTGAAATAATTAAGAATAAGAATATGTAGATTTCATAGATGGTAAATATCTAGTCATTTTGACCACTCATAGCGCTTTTACTCTATAGGTTTTGCAGTCACACGCTGGTGGCTGACCTCGCAGTGTGCCACCTGCACATTAGGAGCATTACCATTCACACACTCATGGCGCAGCATGAGGAACAATTTGGCGTTCAGTGTCTTGCTCAAGAACACGTCAACAAGTTAAGTGCGGTGGGACCGAACCAGGAAACTCCCAATCAATGGATGGCCGCGCTACCATCTGAGCCACAGCCGCCCGGTAGACATAGACATGGAATAAGTTATTGTATGTATAAAAATCTACTTTTTAAGTGTTAAGATGTTATGAACTCTTTTACAAAGATATTGAGATTTGTTTTCTGTTGTTGGTGTTCTGTTATCATTTATGTCAGATCACTATACATTCAAGTTACATCACTGCAACACAATCATTCTGATAGCCCACAGACTGTCCTGAAACAAAATGACGTACATATCTTAACTGTAAATTGCAGGGTGTCTCCCAGTTTGGGGATCACAGCCCCAAGTGTGCCTTTACTCCACACATCCTTTCCAGCTCCTCTTTCAGCCCTTGTTATTTTTCAAGCTTCTCTCGTACCTTTTCCCTGATGTTGCCATCACTTGGGACTGGGATAAGACAGATGCAGCCAAAATGTATGCTAGAATATGCGGTAGTAACTCCTCAGTAAGTCCTTTGCTGTGCCCAATTTTTGTTAATACATACTCAGCATCTCAATATAAATACTAAGAACTCAATGTAACTCAATACATAAGAGACATTTTTTAGAGGACATCAGCATAATGTGCTTTATTTGCTATCATGAATGACAGCTGCAATACAAGTAAATGGGGGATTTATGATTGTTATTGCTGACCACTAGATATAATAACCTGTGCTTTAGGGATGACGCACTCCCAAAATGTATTAAATATTGGATCGTACTGTCCACTTAGGATTTGGTAAGAGAAAATACTGGCATGTCAAACAGTTTAATGCTCCCTCTGTCTCTCCATGCGCGTATACTGTACAAATTAAAAAACGGCTGATAATGACAATGTTTCCTGAGGGCATCAAGCATGGAGAGAGAGCTTTACTCAAGTTGACACGATAGATCATCAGGACTGACACATAGGCACGTGCACGTGCACACATACAAATGCACACATTTTCCTTGTACTTATCCCAGTGGGGTTGGGCCTTCATAAGTTGAGCTGACAGCCTCTTCACCATATTGTTCTTTTCCATCCTGTCTTCTTCCTCAACTCGTCTACCTTAGTCCCCTTTGTTCCCTGTGCCACCCCCACTACTCACTACCCACAGATGCTCTCTGTAGGCTAAGGGGATCCCATGTTACTGATCAAGGGGCTTGAGCATTTAAAGTTTTCCTCATATGAGTGTGTATATGTCTGAACTCCTTTTTTTTTTTTTTTTTTAAATAATGCCACCTCAACACAGAGTCATAGACTGACACAGTGTCACACAGTCCCTCTCAAAATTGGTTGCAGGATTATGTTGAACTAAAGCTACTTCCTCTCCTATGTTGCAAGGCCAGTTATGGAATTTGCCAAGCGGAAACAAAATGGCCATTTTAAAGCAGAATTGAATCTTATGGCTGCCGAGGTGATAAATGATAGCGGTCTTAAAGGGTAATAAATCAGGTATATTCCTTATACAGTTCCCAATAGAATTAATGTACACATAGGAGAATTTCCCTGCATAGATTCAAGTGACATGTTAATGGCATTTTTTTTTTTTCTTCCATCGTTATCATCCTCAACCCTCCTTTTTGTAAAAGCCTTTGCTTTATATTATCTTCTGGTTATTGCACTGTTTAACAGATGAATAAAGAAGTGTATATGTTTTGGGGTTTTTTTAATTTAAAGAGCTACTGTACATGATAAAAACACAACTTTTAGTATACATATGTGCTGCAGTGTTTACTTTTGTCAAACCCTTTAATCAAAGATATGTAGGTGTGTCTTGACAGTTGATCATTCTCGAACTGTCGAAAATGACCAACCTATCGATATTTTTTTTTCTTTGATTAGTGTTTTACTGGTTTCCCATAATGTTGATTCCATTCCAATGAAGAAAAAGTCTACACGGGGGAATGATTAGTGTACTTGGGAGAAATAAGAGTATTGTCTGGATGATAGGTTGGAGACCCTGGGCAGCTCTGGCCCAGGAGGAGGAGGAGGAGGAGGAGGAGGAGGGATGAAGGGCAGAGCAGAGGGGGGCCTGGCCACAGGGAAAAAAAAGGAACAGAAATTTGATAAAGAGCTTTTACAAAAGATCAAAGAATTCACAGGTACTGTACATATTCAAACAACCCCTCTGAACAAATAAGAATTGAACGACCATATTCCAACTGCAAGAAATGCTAAAAAACAAAACACAATTTTTTTTAACCAACAGCTTAAATATGATAACTTTCTATACAGTCACAAGTCAGGCAAATATCTAACAAATCAATGGCAATGGAAAAAAGAAAGTACAACAATTAAGAACAGGCCAGGATGCCCACTCTCTCCCTCATTATTTTCAGTATTTATAGAAAGTCTTCTTGCAGCCATATTTCAAAACACCATTAAAGGAATTTGTACTCCAAATATTGAATAAAAATTAGATTATATGCTGATGACATATTGCTACACTTACATCACCCAGTATCGTCACTAAATGAAAGATTCCACCTCATTAATACTTTCTCTAAATTATCCAATTAAACAATAAACTGGAACAAATCTACTATACTCCCACTCTCCCAAGATACGTGGGATCCTGCAGTCCAGAACACATCACTTTAACTCAGCACTGGCAACATCAGATATTTAGGTACTGAAATTTCCCCCAGGCTTTCAGAGCTTTCTCATCTCAACTACACCCTTTTACTGAAAAAAGTGGAGGGCAAACTAAGACGCTTCAAGGTGGTCTGGAAATGCCAAATTTTACTCTGTGTTATTTAGCACTTCAACTACAATATATCACAAAATAGATTAACCTGGAACAGAGCTTTTGTAAAGATATCAAACTGTCAGATCTATCTTTTCTAAACAGAAACAACATCCATGCTTTAAAATATCACCATCTCCAAAGCTCTTACAGCCTGGTGGAAGGTCACAAAGATGTTCAATTCCACTCCAGCTCCCTGCAAATACACATCTATTTAGCACAACCCTGACTTTAAGCTGTACAACAGTACTCTCCATTATTACACATGGGCCCAGAAAAGTATCACACATCTCCACCATCTTTTTTTAACAATGATCAATTTATGAACTCAAATCAATTGATACCACCCCACCCCCCAACAACCCCTAACAATAGATAAGACAGCAATAAGAATAAGCAGTAGAAAATCGATGGATGGATGGATGTTTTTTATCAATAAAAACAAATACAAATTTCCAGCAATTCAATACAAAATCATCCACAGAACACAGATCACACAGCATAAAATGTTTAAAATGGGGCTGGTGACCATATACATTTGCAAACAATGCACAACAGGGATAACAGATGACTACTTACATGCACTTTTGTCTTATCCACCAGTACATTTTCTCATTAAAAAACTCTCCAGCCCTGAACTGCTGGATCCTTCTATCTCCACAGCTTTGCTTCCGAGGGGCCACATCCAAAATAAACATACCTAATAGATACAAAAACAGCTTGCTCATTTCTCTGTCGCCAAGAAAACAATTCTTTTAAATTGGAAATCTAAACATTCAATACATTTCTTCTCATTCTTTTTCCTTTCTCCTCCTTACGGTTGCCATGGGGTTCACTGCTTTGTACCCATGAGCTGCAGTATAACTTTATAGCTGCTATGAGCTCATTGATTGGCATTAGAATTCAGTATGCATTTTAGAATTTTAGAATTATATCAAAACTCATGATATAAAATATTACTGCTATTGTAACCTGACAGAATTGTTATCATTGGGCCGTTGAGCTGGCCAGAGCTACGATTTAGTGTGCAGGCAGTCATTAGCTAGTATGATACACCTGTGGGTTGCCTACAGTGTTATTCTGGGCTTTGTCTTCTCCATGAAGTGATGCTACACAGTTTGTAGCGTCGCACTCACATCATTACAAAAGGAAAAAAAAGTCAGGTTAAATGTTTGAGGGTTCATGCCAGTGTCGGTTCAGTCAAACATCGAATCCAGTTGCGTCAACTGGAGCAAATTATGTGGTATAGCCAAGGAGAGCTCAGTCTGGAAGGTGCTTTGTCTTGGCCTGCAGCGTACGCTGGTGGACCAGAGTTGATAAGTTTCTTGATTAATTGTGCATTGTCAGGGGAAATCCAATCAAAGATCAACTGTACAACTGTGAGTGAGCCACTGTCTTATTTATCCTTTTACTTATTATTTTATTATTATTATTTTACTGAGTAGAAGGGTTTCAGTGTTTGTGGCAGCAGCTTTTTCTTTTAAGCCCTCTGGGTTGACAGGCATTAGCCATTGGCTGGGTCCTAATATTCTTCTTTGATGGTAAACTGACCTCTATTGTTGTGCATAGAGTTGCTTTTAGCAGATAACTTTATTTTTTGTACAATTACGCTTAAGCTTGTTTTTTAAATAATGCAGTTTCTCTATGCCTGTGTAACTACCATTTCCAGTCACTATCTCTTTCTATGAATCTCTTAATTTGTTTTTCGTTTTTTTGTTTGTCTGTTTGTTTTGCACTTATTACCTGTTTATTGTCATTGTTGGAGTTTCTTTTGCAACTTTAGGAAATGTTGTGTAAATTTAACAATTAAGTTGCAAGTAGTATTACAAACTTGCTACCAGAACACACTTTTTAAGACTTTGCAAAATCTAATATTCCTCTTGTCTGTATTTCCACTAACCTCTGCCTTAGTTTTATATAATGATTTGGAAATCTCTACAGATTTGTGTAACCTCTCTACCTTTTAATACCCACGCACACGAACACATAAGTTTACTTCACAGTGCACTGACGAGGGCCAGGGATCGATTTAGGCCAGATATATGAACATAACCAAATAGATAAGTGTCCTTGAGTTGAGCAGAATTCACATTAATACCTCCCAGTAATGATAGCCCAAATTTTCAGGCTCTTCCTGGCTCTTTGAAAGAATATCTCCATATTAATTACAATTTTCTTTTCTGACATTCATCCATAAGAATTTGACTCCTGTTTGTGAAGCTGAGGAAGATGCAACTGGAATATGTGACAAGCCTCCATGAAACTTCTGGTTTTGGTATACCGAGCACTGTATTGTCTCAGCTTGACAGATCACTCACTACTGATGTATCTATCTTGTTTTTTTCCTGACTATATTTTATTGCCTGAGCGGCTAGAAGCAAGCCAGAGCCCTCTTCCCCACCCCCTTGTCACCAACCCAGTGCTGGGCACTCCTTGTATTATTCATTGCAAGACTGTTCTCTGTAAATAGGGTAACTTTGGCCGCCTAGTCAGCTGGCGTGTATCAGAGGCAACCAAAGGCATGCCTGACAACACAATCCCAATGTAAGTGTTTATAAAAAGCAAAGGCAGTATGAAACTTAGTGAGAGAATGGTAAAGTGAAACAAAATGCTGGATAAACATTAAGCTCACACCCCCACACATACACACATAGGCAGCCAGGAGCCTTCCCCTGACTATTCAAAGACCTCAAAGCTAGTGTACCAGCATCCCTAGAATTGGTTGAAAATGTGCTTATAGCAGCAAGGCTGTTGAATGATTTAGCTTGGTTCCGCTTGTCCATGAATACAATGCTTTGTTTTTCAAATTCAAAAAACACATGTGAGTTGTCAAAATGTTTGATTTTCTATGGGTTTTTTTTTGATAAAGTTAGGTATAGTTAAACAATGGAATTTTCCCATTCATCATATTACTGTTTACATTTTTCATTATATGTGAGTTTTCCCTTGACCTTTGCATCCTACTATCAGCCAATAACCTAAAGGGACAACACATCAGTTTTGTCTCTCTCTTTATATATATACAGTATATATATACACTAACGCCACTGACGTCGGTACCCGGTCAAGGGGCGTGTCAAGAATGCAGTTGGGCCCTTTGGCAAGGTCCTTAGTGCTACCCGCCATACCTCGAATATGAGTGCAATCACGATAAAAAGAGTCATACCATCTTGGACATTGCCCGGGTCAACAAGGTCCGCATCAGGTCTTGAGGAACCAGGGTAACCTGGTGACAAGTTGGCTACTGAAACAAGCCATATAGTACATGGAGCAGGCACAACAATGTGGGATTACTGGAATGCTACTATACCAGCAACCCCAGTCAGAGGGGGTACATGCAACGGACGTAGGACCTACGGATGCTTCAAAACTCTACATCCAAGCTAACAAAGAAACAGCTCATAACTCAGTGTTCCAATGTCCAATTACTACCACAACTAGAGATTGATGAGGTGCAACAAGGATGCTACGACAGGGGGGAGCCAGGACGACAGGTCAGTGGGAGGATTTCATCATCCATTGACATACATTGACTCACTGATCCACATCACCAGGATCTACAGCACTGACATCGACATGTCATTCTGGCTAGACAAGTGTAGGCGAATGACATCAAAGAGAGGCAAGATGATCACAACTGAAGTGGTTGAATTACCAGAGGGCAACATAGCCAATGTTCAGGACAGCTACAAATACCTTGGGATCCCGCAGGCAAATGGGAATCACGAAGAGGCCGCAAGGATGTCAGCCACAGCCAAATCCCTAGGTAGAGTAAGGCAGGTCCCGAGAAGTCAAATTGGATGTTCAGAACAAGATCCGAGCCATCAACATCTATGCCCTGCCCGTCATCAGATACCCTGTTGGTATAATAACCTGGCCAAAGGAGGAGATAAAAGCCACAGATATTAAGACAAGGAAGTTCCTCACCATGCATGGAGGGTTTCACCCCAACTCCAGCACTTTGAGGCTGTACACAAAGTGAAAAGAGGGAGGCCGATGATTAGCGGGCGTCAGAGCCACTATCCAAGATGAAACAACAAGATCCACAAATACATCAGGAAGATGTCCCCCAATGATGACCTGCTAAGTGAATGCCTCGGGCAGCAGAAACCCAGTGAGAAAAAGGAAGAAGAGGAGAGACCATCAAGCCCCTGCACGGGATGTAAATCAGGAATAAGGAACACGAGAAGTTCCAGAAATATCAAGGGCTGAAAGAGGAGCTGGAAAAGATGTGGGGAGTAAAGGCATCAGTGGTACCAGTAGTGATAGGAGCACTTAGGGCTGTAACCCCAGTGTGGGAAAGTGACTCCAAAAAATGCCAGGAATAACATCTAAAATCTCAGTCCAGAAGAGTGCAATCCTAGGAACAGTTAAGATACTGCACAGGACCCTCAGACTCCCAGGCCTCTGGTAGAGGACCCGAGCTTGAAGGAGACACGTGACCGCCCACAGAGGGCAAGTGGGGAATTTTTTTTTTTAGATTTTTATACA
>KV751398.1:849049-869140 GCA_001698575.1 Mola mola
CAGTCTGTATCAAACTGAACTATGGTTTGGTTCATTTGCAGCACAAATACATCAAAAACGAGAGATGCAATTTGGTGTAAGGTACAGAAAAACTGTGTGCAATTGTAGTTGTACACTTTATTTTGTGAGAGGATGGCAGAGGACAGGATAGGACAGAACAAAATGAAGCAGTTAATTTTCTCCTTTCACACGGACATGGCTACACCCCAGCAAAACAGCACAATGACGTCAGAGACGCACCTGTCTACCAATCAAACCAAGCAATCAGTTTCAGGTATAGGAAGACTCAATCTATGTAGACGTTGTAAGCTTGTCACGCAAGCATTTGATGCACTCACTAACTTGCAATATTAAATCAAACTTAATCTGATCAAATGTTAAAATGACCCAAAATATTGGTTCAGACCCTGACCTAGACGTTTAGGTGTGAAAACAACTTAATACTTTAAGGTGGACAAATTGACATTTGACAGAAAAGATTAAAGAGACTCTTTTGTTTCCCATTGGGTATACTTCAGTCTGTGGGCCAGACTGTGTTATTTGTGCAAATGTGCATGTCTACACGAATAATATCCTACGAGTGGAACCAACATTTTTGGTTTCCATCATACCCATTAATTTCTATGCCTCCCTTTCTGTCTCTGTCTTTGCCTTTTTCTTTTGCTTTACACTCCTTTTCTCATATGGCAGTTGCTCATCACAGCAGTGAAACTGTGAATGCAAGGAGACAAGCAAAGGTGTAGTTTATGGTATCTACAGCTGACAAAGGAGAAGACAAACCAGACCTGTCCAGTCACAGTGTGGAATGATCATCTTTATTGTAGATTGATATCTGACTAATGTCCAGCTTGTTTCCGTGCTCACAAGTGAATTCCAAGAAAATACCGAACTTGAGACCAGTACTAATGTTAATGTATTAGATGTTTCTTATCACAGAACATTTATGTTATGAGACATTGTTAACCATTGCTGAACCATTGTTTTACAAGACAAAATAGCAGCTCCCTAGAAATGGAGCCAAAAGCATTCTGAGAAACCTTCTGGTTACTGTCTGCAGTAAACCTTAATGTTATCAGACAAGACATTGGCCTATCTAAAAACTCATAGTACACATCATAATAAAATAAAACATTTCTGACAGTTACCAGCTGAGCTTTGCTTGTAGCCACTCCATCCCGCCCAAACACTACTGCACAGACTATGGGTCCAAATGACATCACCAGCGTCATTCACATCTCGGGTATTTTGGGTTTCATGTCTGCATTTCCAAGTAGAGGCAAATTTTCATTTTAATGTAAGTGGAGTCTACTTATAGAAATATTTCTATTTCTTTTCCGTCAGAATCAGCTTATTACTGGTGGACAAATCATGTAAAACCTCACCCCCTGGCATTTCTGTAGGATGCAAATTTGTGTTACTGCTTGGTCGACATATGTATACCGTTAGTAGGTTAATAACAGCAGCTTCTATACGTATACAAGCAGTTTTTTATCAAAAATATTAAATTAAGTTCCAGAGAAGATATCTCTCTGTGTACAACCAACCACAATGTCCTTTATTAAATGGTTTGTTGCAGACCTGTCTGCCATTTTCATTAGACTACATTTTTAGTTATTTATTTATTATAAGCACGCCACATCTGATTTTTTACACAATAAAAAAGGAAATTAGCATCGCAAAAAGGTATTGTGCCTATTTTGATAATAAAATTGAATTATGCTTTTCTTTACCATAGAAAAAGTAATTTAAAAAAATACATTTAAACAAAGAGCTTAAGCTTCCGCAATTTCTTTACCATTCTTTCATGACAGCGATAAGTGCATAAACTTATATACTAGACAATTATTGCAAATTTCAACATCTTTCTATAAAAGAAATGAAAATGTTTAAAATATATAAGGGCTGCAAAGTTTCTTTTTGTTTGTTTTTAAAGACGTTGGAAAAGGCAAACTGTGTACAACATAATTGGAATAGAGAGAAAGCCAGCTGGCAGGGAGAGAAGTGGAAAAGGAAAGATGGAAGAATGGGAGAGAAGGTGGGAAAAAAATCGATTTTGCAGCTGGAGAGTGTTATCTAGCTTCTCTATGCTCTGTAGAGATGGAACATATACACACAAGTAAAAAAAAAAGCTTTACAACATTTTTCAATACATTCTCTTAATTCACTTCCCCATTTTCCCCTCTTTTTTTGCTTTGCTTTTCTCCATACTTTTTTTTACACTCCATCTCTCCTGTGGGCTCATTCCTCTTTTTATTTTTCACCTGGAACACTTTCTGAGTCTTTTCCCTAAATATTTTTTATCAGGTCTTCTCTTTCATCTACCCTCTTTTCGCTACCCTATCCTATCCTTGTTTGCTTTGGTTCTCTATATCATACACCTTCGTAGCAGAGTTCACTCTTCTTCGCTTCTTTCACTCTTTAACACTGCACAATAGCTCCTTCCTTGATTCTTTCTTCTTTCCTTACTTCTTTCGTACTAATCAAATATGCATTTGCTGTAAAATTTGTATGTTGTGTTTTTACATTCAATTACATTCTTTGTACCTGTCTCACTTTCAAGAATTAAGATGGGAAGACATATCTACAAATTAGTGTTAGTAAATGTTTAAAAAAATATTTTTTTAAAGAGATAACATTATCAGTATAACCAGGCCAATTATCAGTTTTTCTGATTGCTTTCCAGCTTTAATTTGATCATCTCCTGGAACATAACTCCTTGGCTCACCTGGTTTTTACCTGCTGTATCTTTCTTTTATTGTTATGTTGAATCAAAGTTATCGACTATGGACAAAAAAGTTTTTTGTGTGTGTGCTTCTGCTCTTGTTTTAAGTAGATGTATTAACATAAAATGCAGCAGCTCAATTTGATCTCTAGTTTAATTAATAATTGTAAGTACATCAATCATTTTGTAGTAAATTCCTTAAAAACTTTGCTAAACTTTGTCCTCCCACAAATCAGACGGCTTACCCAGGTCAAATAAATAATAATGATAACCTAAACCGTGCCACTGAAACTCTAACATCCAATAGTCTATTACCACCAACAAATTAGTTACTTTGGGAAATGATTTGGTTGTCTCTTTATAGCACATTTAAAATGCTTCCTATAATCCACCACTACAATAGTTCCAATAAGGCTTATTTGTGCATGATAATCAACCCTGGAGGCAATTAGGTGGGAGCAGGATGGTAAGGCTCGCCCAGCAAACGGGCATTAAATATGAATAATAAGCCTAAAAGAGACTGTTACTCACTGGATGAGAAGCGATCGTCTGTGCATGTGCGCCGACTTTTTTGTGCAAGCGGTCCTTGTGGGGGTAATTATTCAAAGGAACAAAAATTAGAGGAAAAGAGAAAATGGCAACAGAAATAGAAGGATAAACATATGAGGAAGGAAAATGGGATGTAGACAGCATGTGGAAAGGATGAATTGCATAATTAAAAAAAAAAGAGGCGCTAGTGCATATTGATTGCACAGATCCTGTGATAGGATTGTGGAGGAATGTCCTGGGAGTGCAGCTGTCCTCGGGCCAGAGTGAGATAAAGCAAGGGCAGGGGCAGGATAATGAGCTGCTTCAAATGGAAACCACTGCTCATTTAACAGAAAGTTATCTGTTTCATTTTGATGAAGACATGCAAAAGCACAAGACACATCTGAGCAGACACACAAATGCTTTGTGATATTGACATGCAGCACAAATACTGTACAGCAGATACATGTATGCTAATATGCAGAAATGATAAGTACTGTCATCCTACAAGACATACAAAGTTATTAGTTCTTCCTTTGTAGTTCACGTTGCAATCTCTTAATTGTCTTCCCTTACATCTGTGTGTGTATGCTTATCTGTAGACCTATTGCTTTAATAGTCACCCCTTTGTTTAGCTCTACTCTGTAGACAATATTAGGTAAGACGGTGATCCATAAGAGGTAGGGAGAGATTTATAGAGAGTTGATGGAATTGTTATATATTTTATGAAATATATGTGGCTTCTTCGTGACAGGCCCTTGGCAGATCGATGGTAGGCCCTGGGAGGGACCCGGCAGAGACGAATGATAATGCCCAAGGGCATTATCATTCCGTCCACATGTTGCAATGCTATATCTGCCCAACAGACGCAGCAGTGATCATGAAGCTCAAATTCTGTTGTCACTGCTTTACCTCAGCCATTGCCATGAAAGCAACAAATATTCTCTTATTAAACAGTATTCTGTAAAAAATGAAATAAATATGTGTGGCACATTAATTGTAAAACTCTTTGAGATGATGTGCGCCATC
This sequence comes from Mola mola, assembly GCA_001698575.1. Classification (NCBI taxonomy): domain Eukaryota; kingdom Metazoa; phylum Chordata; class Actinopteri; order Tetraodontiformes; family Molidae; genus Mola; species Mola mola. The sequence continues at coordinate 853,329 of KV751398.1, forward strand.
ATCAGCTGACAGGACTTTGTTACAGTCAGGTGACACAGACACAACGTTTTTACACAGCGAGCTAACGTAATATATCAATTATGCCAAAATCACAGGAGGGGAAAAGGATTAAGGTTTCGTTGTAGAGAAAGTTTCACAGGAGATGCATTTTTTTTCTTGGCTCAAAAACTTACCAATCTCTTTTATTTTTAATGGGAGTCTTGGGAGTTTCTTCATGGGCAACAAATTATCAAATTGCAGTTACCATTTTGATATGTGTGACAGTCTTATTTTCGTTACAATGTTGCTTCTTTCAGTATGTCCATATTGAAAATTAGTTAAAACTGCATGTTTACAAACAGGACTTGTTCTGGGTAGATTTTAATGGGTCTCCAGTGGCAGACTGGTAATAGGGATGTTCTGGAGAATCACAGAATGACCGACATGTAAGAGCCACTTGAGAAATATGAATAAATCAACCAGCGGAGAGGGTAATATACCAAGAGTTTTGGAATTTCCAGGTTTTAATGCAGCAAGTTAATCAGACAACGTATGACTTTAACTGTGAGAATAAATGACCAAAAATTTTTGAAACTTCCATCAAATTAATGAAAATGACTGAAATATAACCGCTGACCAACTAAAGCCCGTTTTAGTTAAAGCCACAGTAGTCCCCGCTGTTTACGCAGCGCATAAATCAGGCAGATATATGGCCTACATGTGCTCATTTTCTGATCCTCTACTGTCTATGTGATGTTTGGCTGTATAGAAGAACAGTGAATAGAGATCTTGACAGATCCAGTCAGCGCATCACGAGATTAGAGCCTTGTGTTCTGTGTGTAAATGTGCACATGAATCCATCTGTTTGAGGTGAGCAGTAGCTCCCCTCCTCAGATAAACATCATCGCGTTTGATAAAATGCATATAATAGTATAATATATATATGTGTATATGTATATATTTTTGTTGCCTAATGACTTGACTAAACAAATGCAAACGCGTTTTACACAGTCCACGGACACGGCTCCCATTCATTGTTCTTGAGATGATGGGCAAAGCTCAGAGAAACACATGTACTGTTGATTACATATTCAAATGATCATCTGCAGTGGAACCACAACACATATAAAACTATTTTCTTTCTTTCTCATTTCTCCTTTGTTAATACATGGATTTGAAAAATCGGCAAAACCTTTTTCTTTTTTTTCATAATTAAAATATATTAATTTGTTCATTTCTCTTCCATGGGTCAGGTCATGGAGTCAGCCCCCCTCCCTCTCCTAATAGCGGCCTCTTCGCTTGATGCTTGGTGCTTCGTGCGGACTGGCATCTGGTTTCATTCCCCCGCGGGTCCATCTCTTAACTTTCCATGTTTGGCATGCTATTAAGTTTTATCGATGCAAATGAGTGAAACCGAGCATGATTGATAAGTCAACAGTGGCCCTTCTCTGAGTTACACACTGATTTTGCAGATAAACATGACAAAAGAGTCTTTTGTTTAATGTGTAGTGCTAGGTGAAGTCAGTTGGTTTGTCCATAAAGTACCAATAAGCTGGTGGTGTCTCAGGGGCTGTTTACACTGAAAAGATATTCAACTTTACAGGGCTGCCACATTTCAGAAAATATAAGAAGGATAAGAGGGAATTGTGTGCAAATTCTTGAACGGAAACAGAAAAAACTGAGCATGTCACAGAACACAGTTTGACCCATTTTGTTCTAACAGCGTTGTGGGGTTCGTAGAAGAGAGAATGAGACAAATTTCCTTTTTGACATCTCATTCAGCCAACATCCCTACGAAGATTTGCTGGCAGTAATCTCATATAGGTCCATCAGGCAGGAACGGTATGTGCATAAGACTTTGCTTTTATACATAAAAGCCGTGTCACTCAGACTTGTTCGATGAGAGCTTCGATGAGTTCAATGACCCTTACTCTGTAAAATTCTAAAGGAAGTCCAAATGATTATGTTGGTGACTTAACCAACCTTCTTCAAGAATTCCCCAAAACTTTTTTTTCTTTTGTGAATTCGATGGAATGAGAAATAGAGAGTGCAGTGTTAGAGTAGGCAACAGGCATGAAATTAGATATGTCACTCGCTCGTGCAATTTTGCAACAGAAACGTCTACTGTTTTGAGACCATTCACAATTGTATTTATTTATTCATTCATTCATTCATTCATTCATGAATTTACAAGTTTACTACAAAAAAGTCTCTTTAAATCTCAATGATTTTGAAGACTGTGCTGACTCTGGGCTGAAATCATTATGATTACTGTCCATTATTGCTGCCGCTTCACACTCGGCTGCACACCGTCCCAGTGAGAGCTGGAGGGCACTGTTTGATGAGGCCAACAGGACCACGTCATCTGCAAATAGCAGAGACGGAATCCGGATTCCACCGAACTTGACTCCCTCCGCCGCTTGGCTGCGCCTAGAAATTCTGTCCATAAAAATTATGAACAGAAACGGTAACAAAAGGCAGCCTTGGCGGAGACCAACCCTGACTGGGAACGGGTCTGACTTACTGCCGGCAATGCGAACCAAGCTCTGGCTCTGACAATACAGAGATCGAATGGCCCGTAACAAAAGGCCATCTACCCCATACTCCCAGAGCACCCCCCACAGGACACTTTGAGGGACACGGTCATAAGCCTTCTCCAGATCCACAAAACACATGTGGACTGGTTGGGCAAACTCCCATGCCCCCTCCAGTATCCTCTCAAGGGTATAGAGCTGGTCCAGTGTTCCACGGCCAGGAAGAAAACCACATTGCTCCTCTTGAATCGACCAGCTCGACCTCAACCCTGGTGATGAGAGTGCCCGGCCCAAAGTCCTCCGGCTCTGCCTCCTCCTCTGAATGCCTGTTGTTGGGATTGAGGAGATCTTCGAAGTATTCCTTCCACCGCCGAACTATAGACTCAGTTGAGGTTAGCAACTCCCCTCCCACACGGAAGACCGTGTGGACGGGGTTCCGCTTTCCCCTCCTGAGCCGCCGAACAGTTTGCCAGAATTTCTTCAGCGCCGACTGGAAGTCTTGTTCCATGGCCTCACCAAACTCCTCCCACACCCGGGTTTTTGCCTCAGTGACCACCCGAGCCGCAGATCGCTTGGCCTGCCGGTAGCTGTCTGCTGCCTCGGGAGTCCCACAGGCCAGCCATGACCTGTAAGTCTCCTTCTTCAGCTTGACGGCCCCTTTCACCTCTGGTGTCCACCAGCGGGTCCTGGGATTACCGCCACGACTAGCACCAGCGACCTTGCTACCACAGCTTCGAGCAGCCGCCTCGACAATGGCAGCGCGGAACATGGCCCACTCAGACTCCATGCTCCCCACTACCTCCGGGATGTGGTTGAAGCTCCTCCGGAGGTGGGAGTTGAAGACCATTTTCACAGGGTCTTCAGCCAGACGTTCCCAGCAGACCCTCATTATCCGCTTGGGCCTGCCTGGTATGTCCGGCTTCCTCCCCCGCCACCCGATCCAACTCACCACCAGGTGGTGATCAGTTGACAGCTCTGCTCCTCTCTTTACCTGAGTGTCCAGCACATACGGTCGCAGATCAGATGATACGACTACAAAGTCAATCATTGACTGTCGACCTAGGGTATCCTGGTGCCAAGTGCACTTATGGACACTCTTATGGCTGAACATGGTGTTAGTTATGGACAAATTGTGACTAGCACAGAAATCCAATGACTGAACAATACTCGAGTTCAGATCAGGCAGGCCGTTCCTCCCAATCCCACCCCTCCAGGTCTCGCTGTAATTGCCCACATGAGCGTTGAAGTCTCCTAGTAGGATGATGGAGTCCCCAGTAAGGGCACTCTCCAGCACCTTTTCCAAGGACTTCAAAAGGAGTGGGTACTCTGAACTGCTATTTGGCGCAGAGGCGCAAACCAATCAAGACCCGTTCCCCAACCCGAAGGCGCAGGGAAAGAAACCCTTTTGTCCCCTTTCCAACCCTTTCCATGAACTAGTCCTCCAACGTTGCACTACCCCAGCAGTGATCAACAAAGTTAATAAGGAGTTTTAAATGATCTTAGATTAGGTTAAAAGCGGAAAAACTTGCAAAAACTGAACAAAAACAGGGCCAACAAACAAATTAACATGGGAGTTCATAATCCATTACATATTTTAAGGTAAAGCTCACCACTTGCAAATATATTTACTCATGTACAGTGCATGTGCAGTTTTTGAATGTAATGAAGTGATTAAGCACTTATGTACTAATTATATACAGTACATATTTGAGGTACCTACTAATACTTACTGTAAGAATTTTGTTCAGGTTAAGGGATATAATGTTATCACTCCATGGCACCAGTGTCAGCATGTTAGTATTATTGAAATTTGTACTTTTGTATACAAGACATATGAATAGAGTACTAAATTTAATACATTAATATACATTAACATTATACACAAGCAGTAAGTTAAGTAGAATTGGATTAGTAATTAATTTGAAGGTGACATTTTGTGACATTTAAAATATGTTAATTTAACTGCATGCAGATGAGTCTAGTACTTGCACTGTTTTACTGCAAAGCCATGCTGTTACCTCATGAAGAATGGGGCTTTATTGTCTTTCTGAAATAAACAGGAACGTCCCTTAAAAAGACATCTAGGTGGAAGCATTTGCTCCAAAACCTGTTGGCACAGCATCAATGGTGCCTTCACAGATGTGCAAGTTACTCATGATGCCATGGGCAATAATACACCCCCTACCATGGTGGGTTTTAAACTTTGCATTAATAACAGTCTGGATTGTCCTTTTTCTCTTTAACCCAGAGGACTCCAGAGTTATTATTTCCAAAAGCAATTTGAAATGTGGACTCATCAGACCAAAACATACTTTTTCACTTATTCAGTCCATCTGAAATGAGCTGAGACTCAGAGAAGTCAGCAGGACTTCTGGATGTTCTAGAGTCTTAACTTACATTTGTAGATAAACCGACATACTGTTTTAACTGACAATGGTTTCCTGAAGTGTTGCCAAGCCCACGTTGTAATGTCCATTACAGAATGTTTGTAATGCAGTGCTAACTGAGGGATCGAAGGTATCAAGTATCTAAGTATCTAAGACCTTCTTCACCGCTGCTGTGTGTATTCTGTTCCTATCTGCTTCCGTTCTGCTGAGCATAGTGACTTTCCATGGAACTTTTTCCTTAATCAAAATGTCATATCCTCCAGCTCAACTTTATTGGGGATCGTATTTTGTCAGATGACACACTGTCTTGCTAAGTCAGAAAGATGACAACACATAGTATGTTGTTTTTACAGCTAAAATCTCCAAGTTTAACATCTTGGTCTCCAACTGGTTTCCCTGTGGTGGGGAATGTCAAGTCACAGCATCAAAGATTTCAAAAGGAACAAGCATGTGTTTATAATACGCAAAAACTATGTAGAACAGAAATGGTTCCTGAAGAATACAAAAACAAAAGCAAAAAAATTACATCCTGAGATGTACAAGGAGTTCCATACACTCACGCATGGTGTGACATACACACATGCTTTGTCAAACACAAATGCACGCTTATTCACTCCTGTGTCCTCTGACTCCATCTGTCAGCATGTCTTTGTTGAATTGATAAGCATAATCCCTCTGTCTTTGCTTGTTCAATAGAGAAAAAGGGAAAAGATAAGCCAGGGGGGGGGTGAGGGGTGTGGGAATGAGAGAGACACACAAATGCAAAGAAGTTGGAAAGAGGCAGGACATTAAAATGCATGGGTGCCCTTGCCAGTTCCGATAAAGCTCACAATACCCCGGCATCAAATCTCATCAAATAGTTACCACTGGAGAGGGTTAATAGCAGACAGACGTTTTTTAGTGCTGCAACCAAGAGCCCTGACTGTGGAGCTACATTTGTGAGGAAAAGTGTGTCACTCTGTGTGGGCTTGACCTTCCTTCAGCCCACCCATCTCCTTTTGTACGGGGGTGCCACTGTTTCACGGCACTAGTGGCATAAAGCAACAGCGATGACTTGGGACACACACTTGGCCTGTTCACTGTAATTCGAAGTCCCCTCCAAATAAAACCTCACCCCTCTCCCTCTATTTGATCACACCTACCATCACACTATTATTTTATACCCCTGTGAACCCTCTCTTGGGCAGAGAAAATGTCAGACATAGATAATAGGGGCATAGAGGGATTCGGGCACTTCATTCAATGTATAGTACCATGAATATCGATCAAAAACAGCCCTCAGTCAATACTGCTTCAAAGCCCAACATGTTAAAAATGCAACCTGTTGTGGAAGATGACCTTTGTTCTATGGGGGCTTGCATGTTTGTGTATACTATGTTTTCTGTACAGAGATGAGAAGTTAATAGCATATGCAAAGTGTAAATGTAAGTTAAAATTTTTGCATGCGTCAGTACTTGCCTGCGGTGGCAGTGATCAATCTCTAACATCAAAAATTGTGATATTCAAATCTTTTCAAGACGTGGTTGCTTTGGACCACATGAGGGTCAAAGAAAAAAATGATAGTACCTTGAAAATGACACCACCAGGTATGGTCCATACTGGAAAAAAATGTTGTGGCTACATCTTAAAAGACATTTAGCTAGACATGCATGCTTATATTGAAAGATGTGTACATAAGTATTTAGATACTGCCATTTTAACTTTGCAAATAAGAGCAATAATTATTTGGCTATTTGCACTGGGTTTCTGGCCTTTCATAGTTGGACCTGAGTGAATATAAAGTCAGGTCAAGTCTAGTGGAGCGGGTTGAAGTGTCTGTGCATGCTCTGCCTTTTTCCTCTCCAGTGATTGATGGTGGACATTGTTCAGTGGCTTTTAGTCACAGGCCTGTAATTGCTTTTTGATATTGTTACAAATGAGAAATTACTCTGTCCCATTACCAGTGCAGCAGATAAACAAAAGGGAGGCTTTGGTAGGGAAGCACAATAAGTCAATGTTCTCAAAGTGAAAGCACTGTCTTTCACGTTCCATTTATCAGAAAAGACTTGTAATACACACAGACAGAGAGGTACACTTAAGAGCATTGGGAGAGATTAAACCCTAGACCAGGGGTATTCAATGAGGTCAAGATAGAAAAAAACATCCCCAAGCAAAGATCCAAAATGGGATGTCACAGTAGGATATTTTGTTGCCTCGATTATTGTTAAAGCAAATACCACGATTTCATGGTTTTCATGATGAATACTACAGAAGGATAAAGACGCAAAGCAAGCTTTTTTTTTTTTTTTTTTAATGAGCATTATTTTGGTCCTGCAAATAAAATAGGTAAGTCTTGCATTTTAATTTACATTTTTAAATATATACATTTTAACATTCATACCTGTGGGCAATTTAGAATAACCAATTAACCTAACCAACTGTTTTACAAGTTTTTGGACTGTGGGAGCCTCATAGGTGCGCGTGTGAGTGGTTCATGGTCTCTATATTTTAGCCTTGTGATGAACTGGTGATTTGTCCGTGGTGTACCCCACCTTCGTCCGATGTTGCTGGGATAGGCTCCAGCCCCCCAGTAACCCCTAACAGGATAAGCGGTAGAAAATGGATAGCTGCCTCTTGAAACTAAACTAATGATACAAAATTAAAATACACAATTTTAGAAGATTTTTGATATACAATAGCTTATGAACTATTTTTTTTTTATTATCATTCTTAATTATACCCAATGATTTTTTATAGCTTAACATTTTAATAATTAAAAAATAGATTAAAAAATAGATGAAACAAAAATGCTCCCTTAAAAATCTTCCATCTGGAACCGGACTGCAATCACACTGTTAAGCCCCTGTTTCCACCAAGTAGTATGGTTCAGTTCGGTTCAGTAGGGTAAGCATTTTTTTTTTCACAGTTTTTTTCATAGTTCACAGCTTTTTTTGTACACTAAAAAAGCCGTAAAGAGAAGGGCTTGACCCACTGCAGTCTGCTGATTGGTAGAGGTTGCCTTTGTCTTGCAATGTGCAGCCTTTTCTCAAACATAGCCTGTCTATTTTGTATGATAAACAGCCACATGCCAACAAGAAACAACAGTAAATTCTGGATGTCCTCCATTCTTTCCTTTTTTTGTAATTGTTTCTTTGTTGGGATACACTGTATCACGTATCTATGAAGTCACGCTACATACATCGCTGGTGTGGTCAGGCTACCCTGTGCACCAGGTAATGGTACGATCGCCAGTGGAAACACACGCCTTAAATGAGCTTACCCCTTCCCATGTGTGTCGAACTGAACTGAATCATACTGCTTGGTAAAATGCTTGTATTCTCCTATTTTACAAACCCACACTGGCACTGAAGAGGAGTTTTAGTGGATCAAATGAAAGGGTATGGTGAGACAGAAACAACAAGAGTATATTTGTATATGTGTCTACGATTACCCTTGTAAACAGCCTCAGGGGATTCTATTAATGCAAATGCAATGTCTTGGAACATCCCCTTCTGTTCCATTCCTGACACTTTACCTTCCACAGCTGCCAACCTTCTCAATCCATCTCCTCCCAACACCTTACTCCTCAGCTAACCCAGGTAACCAGACCACCAAGGTGAGAAACGCTGATCGCCCATCAAGTTGCTGATCTGTCACATGGTCTGCACGCAATACTGGGTGACAAATTAGAGGCTGATGTTTAAACAGTTAATACGTGTGAAAGTCTTATGTTCTAAGCACTAGAGTGTGTTGACCATTGGCATCAAAAAATATGGACAGTGCATTACCACTTTCTCCCATTTTACAAAAATCAAGGCAAAATATCCAGGATACGAGCGCTAACATTTTGCGCTGGTGACATCAAAATCCTCATGAATCTCGTATAATTTCCAAATTTTAAATTCTAAACATCAAAGGTTTCCTTTCAAGTTTTGCCAGTGTTGCAATAGTGAAGTCCAAAATGAGTCCTGAATCCTTTTTCCTGTGACTTCCCGCAGACAGTCTCACAGAGGGTTATTGAGCCATTGACCTAAAAGTGGATAACATATCTTTAGTTGCTCACATTGTCCAAAAGATTAGGTCAAAAATATCCCCATTATGAGTGCTGCCATCTTGTACAGGCCATGTCATTTTGAGTCGGCGTAGTAGCAATCAGAAAATGGAGCTGTGGCGTGAAGTCTTCACCCACACATCCTCCGAACCCAATGATGAGAGAGGTTTTGCTGTCAATCATAATGCCCTTTAATAGCGTCATCTAGTTAATTAAAATTAAAATGGTGGCAAATATGAACTCTTGAACATACATTAGTGTGATTAACTTTTTAATATGATAGAAACCATTTTTGGAAAAATACACTGTGTGCACAAGGGGTATTGAGATGTTTTTGCTTTCCTTTTGTGGAGTTGTAAAGTCATCCATCTTTATTTACAGTCAATGATTTGAACACATTCACTCAGAAATTGTCCCATCAGTCTACTCCTGTACTCCATCTGGCTACTCTGTAATGCCTCTCTTTTCCAATCATCATCATTTTCTCCAGTTTAGATGGATTGTATGTCTCGCCTCCAAGTGTAACAATTCAGAGCTGTAATTTGCCTTGAAGATTTGTGATCTAACTTGTATTTGCCCCCAAATTCTTGACTTAAAGTTATTCATACAGTTGTATGGATATTTATGCCCTCATTTTAAACTTTACACCTAAACTGCAGAATGCTGCAGTGAAGGTGGATTGAGGCCACAGTTCACATCATTTAAACTTTTTTGGGGGAAACAACAAGCAAAGTTAGTGCAATATAAACCAAAATCATTGACATGCCAATGTTTTTGAAATTTGAAAACAATGTGCTTCTATGAAATCTGAATCATATGCAAAAATGTAGACATGTTTAAATTCAAACACTTTTTTTTTTTACTTAGTAAAGTAAAGCAAATGATTATAAGCCCTTTTTTAGACTTATAAACACCCTTTCAACTTGCACTGCTGCCTGGAGTCTTCTACTGAATGACAGCATAAATCTATGCGCTAATAAATATCCATTGATTTTTTTTTTTTTTTTGAAAATGGTACTTCTACTTCCCTAGTATTTGATTTGCCCGAAGTTATTTTGTAAATTCCTATAATCACCGCTCTAGAGGATGTTGCAGCTTGCTTTGATTCACATAAGATGCTGGGAAACTTGTTTTCTTGTTGTAAAAAAAACAAACACATTCTCAGGGGTAGCAGATATCCCTGCAGAATACGACACAGTGATGCAGACAAGCTGGCATGCAGTTAGTCCATACACTCAAAACATGGTCCCTCTTTGATGTGAGCTTCCCATATGATTCCAACCCTTGCCCCCTCTGCCTTTGGACTTGGAAAACAACTTCCCTAATTATAGAAATGTGTCGTGTGATGCAGGCTGATGACACAAATCATTTCTATGCCTAAAAGTGTCCCTACTATTCATTTATTTATGCTTTGCATGTCAAAGGCTAAGGTAAGCTACTGATTACATGCTAATTAGTCTTTCAGAGAGTAAACAGGGAGTCAATTGCAAGTGCATATGTAATGGAGGCAAAGAGCAGAGCAGTCTGTGGTTCAACCCATTAGAGGAAGCCATTTTGCATTATTTAGTCATTCTTGCTTTCCAAATGTTTCCCTTTCCAGCAACAAATACTAATTAAACCTGCGACTACAAATGCGCCCCTCGACCTGAGGATGAAATATGCAACTATAGTTAATTACTTCTTGGTCTCCAAATCAATATGTCATCTTATGGGTAACAGTTTTCAGGCTTAACTGACTGTGTCATTGCCTCGTGGGAAGGATCTGTTTTGGCAGAGAAATCTTTACCGTAACATTAAAGCAACACAATTCATGTGTATACTGTGCAGTATGTGAATTTTGCTTAAACAGTGTGGTCTGTAATTACTTTGACAATTACACTTTTTTCTTTAATCATTATGGGCACCACCACAGTGGATTTGAAATGAAATAATCAAGATGTGCCTGAAGTGTGGACTTCAGATTTACTTCAAAAGGTTTCACAAAAAGATGGCATTCACCTTTTAGAAATTACAGCCATTTTATTAAGAGTACCTCCATTATCAGGGGGAAATTGACTGATAAGTCATTGACATGCACTTTCATTTTCAGGTTTGGTATGTTTCTTTTTACTTCAAGAAAAATTATGGAGGTAAAAGGTCTTAAGTTGATTGGTCTGAAGATGATTTTAAATTGAAATTTGGTTTCTGTTTGACAGGTGCTCTCAAGATGTTCAATGGCGTCAACACAAGTGGAGCCTGATGAAACTATTATTTCAGAGAGATAGCAAAAATTTGAAATTTATCTGTCCGATGTGCAAAAGCTTATGTCCTGTGCACCTTGTTCTGATACACAACATTTAGGCTCAGAAACATGGTAGGTAAGTTTTAAAAACGTTTGGATTAATACAGGATGAGAACTAAAGTGTCAATGCAGACCTCTGCCAATCTTTGGCAGCAATTTTTGCAAGCAATTTTTCTTGCTTTGTAATCTACATTCTGTTACATTAATTTCACTGTAAAATGCTGGTTCCAGATTTCCACTCACTCACTCAAAGGCACAGAAATACGCATACTCAGCTTCTGTAACTTATGTTTTGATCAATCCTGTGTGGAGTATTCTTTGTCATCTATCCTCCAGTTAATCTCTGACGCCTTTAATTACTGATTATTCTGTCACTAAGGAACAGCTGGCTCAGTGTGTTCGGCTGTGAAAGAGACATCAAGAGGACGTGCACAAGAGACTGTTGGGATAGAGAAAAAAATTTAAAACAGTTTACAATGAGACACACAAATGTTTCCTGTCCATCACATACATTTATGCAGTAAGGTATATACAATCAGGGATATACCTTATGGATATACCTTATTTTGTACCTCAGGGTACAAAAAAACCACAAATAAATTCTTGATAGGCACATATGTATATAAATACACCATAGAAGATGTTGAGATCGAGATTGTGCTCTGAATAAAAAATATAATTAATCTCAAATTTAGTTTAAAAAAATCATTTTTTCATGTTTCAATCATGTTTTTTTAAGTAACAATTAAACATAATAAAAGCAGTTTGCTCTGTAAGATGTATTGAAAAAAAAACCCCAAAAAACAAAAACTCTGTTTTTTCGTTTATGTTAGCATAAAACCAGGGTGTTAGCCATCGCAAACTAATCCCACAGTAATTGACTTCATTTACCAGAAAATGCACTTTCATTCACAATACATGAATAATTGCAATTATTAAATCAGCGCAATAAATGTCCTTAGTCTTAATTGCTGCACCATATGGCCTAGGTTGAAGCCATGTTTAACCTTCCACCTCTAACTGGCAGATAATGAGATGATTACAAACATGGTCATTATCAACTTCCTCTTGAAATGAGCTGCAAATTAAACTAGCTGGGCCTTAGCTGGAAAGTTGTCTTTACAAACTTTATAAGCTTCGGACCTGCACCCAGGCCTCATTAGCAATAGTTCTTCCTCATTTGGCTTTACCTATTTTCTTCTAGGAGTTGCCAAAGCAAATGATCCTCCTCCATCTCTACCTGTCCTCTGCATATCCTCTTTCACCACATCCATGACTCTTCTCTTGGTAGCTCCATCTCGAGCGTCCTTCTACTAATATATTCCATGTCCCTCCTCTTCACATGTCCAAACCATTTCAATCTTGCCTCTCTAATTTTGTCTCCAAAACACCCAACCTGTGCTGTCCCTCTGATGTGCTCCTCATTTGCAATACTGTATACTGAATTTAAAGATGTGCCCCTGTTGGTTAGTTTAGAATGAGTAGAGATAATATTTGGATGATACAAGGGATCATGATGGTGTTGCTTAAGTCAGACAAAGATGGTGGGTGATTTATTTGAAGAAGAAAAGACAAAGACATGGGAAGGGAAATATAAAGATGATGCAGGGGGGAAAGGGGGGATGACTTCAGAAGGGGTTTGCATGTGTCAGGGAAGTATGGTTCCTTGTAACAGATGAGCCAGCGATTATGTAACCTCTGCAACAGTGAAGGCAGTACCAAGGGAATAGAGCAGATGGATGACTAGCCAGTGTTTCAGCTCTTCTTTGGTCCACTACCAGAATACTCTGTCCATTTGTCAGCATTAGGATGCAGAGTAGGGGTGCGGAGGAAGCTCTACTCTGTTTTCATTCCTTTTGCCATATGTCTCTCTTGTGTAACACATTGATGTCACTGTATTAGAATATTTATATAAAACATAGAGATTATATGCTTGGACCTTACGCCAGAGATGAGACACATCTTACCGGAAGAAAATTGATGGAGAATTGAAGTATATTATAGTAAATACACCAGGGAGCCACTTGTGCACAGCTGAAGGATGTGTGTCTGCACTCCACTGAAAAATGAGTTGTGTAACGTCCATCTAGAGTTGATAACATTTGGATTTCCTTGTGAACTGCAGTCTACAGAGCTTGACTTAGTGTTGTAGCTCTGAAACCATTAAAGGCCAGACAGTAGGTCTTTATAAAGATGCTTTATATCTCATGATAAAGCCTAATCTGTCTGTGTGCCATTAATATGTTGGTGTTTCCCAGGTAATAATCAATGCAGTCATCTACACTGGTCGCATTTGCGGGCTCTTGACACAATTAAGCAGATATAGACCTTATTATCCATATGCATCATATGTCTATTTCCACTACAGTCTGAAGTTGCTCGACCACATAAATACTTAGATTTAACTTCATGTGCAGGAAACAGCATCATTTGAATGACTAAACGAGATATTATGCTGGAGGAAAATCCATGCTGGACATATACACCATCTTATTCCAGTAAATAAGATTTGCAACACCAACTAATGAACATGTCTGTGTCACTCACTGCTGTTCTGTGTTTTGACCAAACTACTGTAGATGTCTCACAGATAACATGCTGCAAGAGAGGCTTAATGGTTCCAAGTGTTTTTTTCTTTTGTTTAGGACACTTCGGCAGGTGATCGGACTATGAATGTGTGCGTGTATTACCTGTGTAATGTGTACGCCTTGGAACCTAGCATCGGGTTCTTGAAATTTTTGTGCCAAGCTTATATTTTATTTTTCTACAATAGGTATTGTCTAAAAATAATAGATAAACATTCCAAATTAATATAGCATTATCATGCCATTAACATGCCATGTTTTATTTACTGTATTTATTAAACATTTGGCATTGATTTTTGAACACTTAACGTTTTGATCTATTGGTGTTTAGTATTTCTGGATGGAGCCACAGTCTTTTACAAATTATTCTTCTAGCTAAAGGCATAAAACATGTATATTTTACCCCGCCCCCCCAAAAAAGTCTGCAGTGCATTTTCTATCCACTATTAACTTCATGCTGTATCTTTTTAATATATGAAGTTTCATATAATTTATTGCTTGTGCATGCAGCATTGTGCAGGTGAAACTTAGTAATATTTTAGACACTTTCAGGTAAGAGTCATAGCTAATCTGGACTGTTCCGTTAAGATTTGTCATCGAGACCTTGTAAATTAAATATTAAGTTCATTGTGGTTCCAGTTTGAAAAGCTATTTTCAGTTCAGTTTAAATCCACTCATACGTAAACCAGACATCATCATAGTTTTAATTTAGCTTACAAATAGTCAATAAATACTGTATATACTGTCAATAAATACACTTCTGGTCACCAATAAAGGCCACTCTGGCATTCAGAGTTTTTAATTTTGATAGTAGCACTATAGTCTCACGGAAGTCTTTAACCTTTTTTTTTTTTAATGAAATTAGCACCTCAACGTTCTCGTAATGGGCCCTAAATTGTAATTCTGAATCCTTTTAAAGTGAATCAATATCTAACTGATTCACACTTTTTTTGCAACATGTATAATAATATTATTACTTATCTTTGCTTGTGACAAGGTAGTGATAGTAAATCTCCCTGTTAAAAAGATATAATAGAAAATGTGGTACACCGACTGATCTGAGTCACAACACAAACGTGAATACAAGCATATGCGGGAAGAGTGTGCAAACTATGTTTTTATATTCTAGTTTGCATGCAAACACTTAACTTTTTGTCCTTTGTTTTGTTTGAGCTGTCAGCACTGGACAAATGTATACTCCACAGTGAAATCTGTACTTTGAAATTCGAATCTATGTAGGTTTTTTTTATTTGTTTGTTATCTACGTCCTGATGCAAACAGGTCTGCTTCTGTTATGATTCACAGCACCTTACAGCAGTTAGACACTGAGTGAGTGAGTGAGTGAGTGAGTGAGTTTAGGGGCAGATTATTAAATTATATTAATCACATTCAGAAAGAAAACACATTTAGTCCATTTGCTTTGTGAGTGCTCTTTAAGGATGATATAAAATGGTTGCAGGGTCCAACAACGATAGTGAGTCACAACAGGATACAAACACACACAGAAACCCCCCCCAAAAAATATGCTACTGTTTATAGCAAATTAAAAGTACAAAATGGAAAAGGTGCTTTGTCTGTGTCATTGTGTGTCTGTGGCTGCAATACTGTGCAAATGTGGGCACATGTATTTTTTAGCTAGATATTAGGCATGCGAGTAACAATCTTGGTGCCATCTGCTGAGGGCAAATACCAGTTAACCATATTCGTCCATCTCTGACAAGCCCTATCGCCAGAATGACTGATTATTCTTACAGCAGCGAGTGTTTAAACATTAGACCAAGAGAGCTGTGTGGAGTCATTTTCTTTAAGCCATTTTGAGGGAGACCTTAATAAGTCAACAGTAAGTCAACTACTGAAGGAACAGATGCTGGAGAACTAAAATGTAATTTTGGATAGGCTACTTAATGAGACTTTTGATTTTTAGATTATTGTTCACTTCAAAAGTCACGGGGGTAACAGCCTGAGCAGGGACATCCAGACGCTCCTCTCCCCAGCCACTTCCACCAACTCCTCCGG
>KV751398.1:872688-892765 GCA_001698575.1 Mola mola
CCCACATGAGGACGGACCCATGTTTCCTTTTCGGGCTGAGCCCGACCGGACCCCATGGAAAAAGGCCCGGCCACCAGGCGCTCGCCTACGGACCCCTTCCCCAGGCCTGGCTCCAGGGCGGGGTCCCGGTATCCCTCCGGGCAGTGTACACAAGTCCTTGTTATTATTCACCATTATAGAAGTCTTCGAACCGCACTTTGTCTGGCCCCTCACCTAAGACCAATTTGCCTTGGGTGACCCTACCAGGGGCAAACAGCCCCCGACAACATAGCTCATAGCTAGGATCATTAGGGCACCCAAACCCCTCCACCACGGTAAGGTGGCGGTTCCAGGAATGGTAAATTATGATTGTATTGGTCAAATTTTGGCATCTTTATATCAAATTAAAATGTTCCATAAATGTCTTATCTTACTATTACTATGACTACTACTATAAAATTCTGAGTCAATGGTAAGGAGATGGTGAACATTTTTAAAAAAAATATCATTTATTCTTCAATTTTACAAATTGATTGTAATGGCTTGCTTTGCTTTTGGCCGTCCTGGCTCTCTGTCCTCACCGGTTCTGTTTCTTTGTAGTATTTCCTTTCCTCAGGTTTGGATCAATGGTTCTCCCCAGCCCAACCGATCTTATTGACTTGTTTGTGCTCTCAAAGTAACAGAACAGTCAGAAAAGAGTCATCCTTTAAACCCTGCCTACTAAATCCTGGATATAAATATAGTTGTCAGATTTAGTCAGACAACTGTTAAGGTTACATGTTACAAACTTGCATTATCATTACACTTAAAGTGCCTCTCACATTTATTACAGTACTTTTAGAGCAATGTGTAGGTACTTTTAGAGTGCACTATTTTCATTTATTGGACTATTTTGACTAATGGGGTGTTTTTCGGCCCCCTTCGACACAACATTTGGCCAATTCATCCCTGTATGTTAATAACTAAACTAATGGGTCACAGTCAAACTCTCTGTTTATTTTGTTTCATTTATTTTTTTGTCCTTTGAGTTTTCTTTAAGATTGTGTTCCTTTGGTTGACCATCATGCCTAACACTGTTGGAATGATTCCCTTGTCAAAACAGGTACGCACAAATACATCCCAGCTTGTCACTCATTTGTCATGAAAGTATACTCATGTGTACACAGATGCACAAACCCTACAGATACCGTCCATAATGGCCTTTCCTTTAACGTTGAAGCCTGTAAAGTTTGAGAGTGCGGATAAACACACAGGGTGAGGTAACGTTGACTGCATGACTGTCAACCACACACAGAATGAGAACGGTATGGCACCAACAAAGTCCAACGACAAAGAAACGAGTAGGGCAGCAATGAGCAGACTTCAAACTCACTGCAACCGAATTGCCTTGTGGAGAAATTGCTTGTGTTAACCCTTTCTGTCTTCCCCCCATGCATAATCTTGCATGGATACTGTTGCAGATAGATGAAATGTATGCTTGCCAAGTTGGGTTCGAGTTTTATTAATCTACTCATTTTAAGCCTCTCACTTCCGAAAGTTCAATTCATGTATAATTTTTTTTTTTTCTTTTTGTTTTAAAATAAATTTACATTAACCTGATCTCAAGCTTGTTTATGTTGATATGAAATATTGCCACCTTGAGCTTGGGAAATCCAAGCCAGCATTTTGTAAAAAACAGTTGAAAAGAAACAGCTTGTTCCTCGCCCATTTCCCAATGTTTTTTTTTTTTTTGTTTCTTTTAGGATTTATTTCACACTCCCATTTGTTGAATGATTATTTTAGAGCCCAACAATGATGTTCAATGTTCCCAGTTGATTTGTGACCTCAGCACCCCATTGCGTACTCCTTTGTGCCCCTGCAAGTAGTCCTTCCAGTGGAGAGAAGAGGCCATATATTCTAGAGGATGAAAAAAAAAAAAATCAGTCTGCCAATTCAACTATTCTGACCAACATTCTGAATAGCCAGTTACGTTCTGATAAGCCAAGTGAAAGAAGACACAGGGTATAAATAAAAGGTCTGTGAGTGAACCTGAGTAATTCGGTCTGTCAATGGACTGGTTTCCACATGCCGGAAAGAAGTCTAAACTCCCAGCTTTTTCTTTGGAGTTAGTTTGCCCAGATTTTTCCTTAGATGTTTTTGGTAAATGTTATGGATTCTTTAAGAAATCAACTTGATCTATGTTTGACTATTGGTCGTGAAGACCAACGTTTTTCTTACTTTGTGTTACAAGGGAAAAACTCAACTCAGGCTATAATTGCTGCTCCTATCCTATCCATAGTGAACCTGTGCTTTGAAACTCAATTAAGTATTCAGTGCCCTGTCAAAGTCGAATGGGCTTATGGGTCAATATTACCCCTGTTTCTTGTCATTGATATGCATATATACAAATTACAACGCTTGTGCCTGACACACCTCAATCTCCTTCTCAGCAGCTTCATTGAATGACTTCATGATTCATCTGCACAATTGTTTTTCCTTTCTTTCAGCAACATGCCTTTGATTGGTCTTGCGCAGTTAAATCTTGCAAAGCATCTTGGGAGTAATGGAGATCCAAAGCTCTATGATTATCTCTTTCAGTCAGGCTGAATATAGTTTGAGCTGGTCAGACTAAAAGCCCAGATCAGTGCCTCTCCAAATGCGGTGCAAAGCCCCTGGGCTGCCAACCCTTCTTTATTCAAGCTGACTTACTGGCAAAAACTTGGTATGCAGTGTTGTAGCCACATGAAATCAGGTGGTTTACCTCTCTTTCTCTGTCTGACCCCATTACTCACTTCCCAGTAATGGAGAGCCCCCAAATTATTAAATAAATAGAAAGATGGCAGGATACCAATGACTAATCCAAGATCCTTGTAGTTTTTTTCCGTCCAAATTCCTGGTGTGTCGTCATCCTTTTTACATTTTGTTTCAGTGATGTCCCCATCCAAAGGTATACTCACTGAGCATCTTTGGCACTGCAGTCAATCATTTACTGACATGAGTACAATGATAAAGTGTTTGGGGTGCAGATTTTTTTTTTTTTTTTTTGTCTTTAAATTAATTTAATGAAAGATAAGCAATTTTAAATTTCTTTGTCTGAGGACCTTTCCTTTGAGCGACTTGCTTTGTGCTAGAACACTTGTGAAATTACATCTCTAGCTCTTGCATTGGTATGGTTCTTTTTGTTTTAAAACAAAAAGAAAAAAACTATACATGAATTGAACCTTTTGAAGAGAGACGCTTAAAATGGGTAGATTAATAAAACTCAAACCCAATTTGGTAAGCATACTTTTCATCTATCTGCAACAGTATCCATGTAAGATTATGCATGGGGGGAAGACAGAAAGGGTTAACACAAGCAATTTCTCCACAAGGCAAATTGGTTGCAGTGAGTTTGAAGTCTGCTCATTGCTGCCCTACTCGTTTCTTTGTCATTGGACTTTGTTGGTGCCGTACCGTTCTCATTCTGTGTGTGGTTGACAGTCAAGCAGTCAACATCACCTCCCCCTGTGTGTTTATCCACACTCTCAAACTTTACAGGCTTCAACGTTAAAGGAAAGGCCATTATGGACGGTATCTGTAGGGTTTGTGCATCTGTGTACACATGAGTATATTTTCATGACAAATGAGTGACAAGCTGGGTTTATTTGTGCGTACCTGTTTTGACAAGGGAATAATTCGAACAGTGCCATGGATGATGGTTAACCAAAGGAACATAATCTTAAAGAAAGCTCAAAAGACAAAAAATATAAATGAAACAAAATAAACAGAGAGTGTTTTTGCCCATGTTTGTGTGTCCATCTGTATATATGTTTCAACAATCACAACTCAAACCTGTATGTGTCATTACCAGATTTTGCATGGGGATTAAGCATAGTCACAATCTCAAAATGATTAAATTTCCGGACCTCTAGCACCAAAATTGATGAGATGACTGATGGAAACATTTGGTGGTGTTGATGCAGCCCACTGGATGCTCTATTTAATTATGACATTAAGGTGATACAGAGAACTTTTATTTGACATAGTATCTACCAGCAAACTAAAACTTGCTGTATCTCTGTTTAAATGTTTATTTACTAAACAGATCTACTTGTTTTGTGGCTGCTGTTCAACACCATTATCTGATGCAAGATAATGGTGAGGCTACACAGTTGCTGGTGTCTGCATTGGTTGAACTTTTGAAGCTTAATTTTTTAAAAGTGATTCCTAGTAATTTACACTGGTGGTACTGAACTAAAAAGCTTACATCGAGCACCATTTTTCTTTTCTGCAAATTTGTCTTAAAGAGCTGTGTCCCATGGTGGCGACCAATGCAAACTGGATTAACAGCAGCAGAGGTAGTCAACCAAAACCAACATGCTCCTCCTTTGAATGAGTGAAGTTTAGAAAAGTGGATGCAATCGCGATTCATCCTTACCCTGTGTTCAAATACAAATGGTAGTGAAAACCCATCAAGGTTGAATATTTGCAAACCAGCAGTGTTTTAAAGGTACCGTTACATGCTAAGTTGTCAGTAAATGAAGGCTGAAAGCTTCTGAAGACCAAGGTGAAGTAATTTTTTTGTCATGAAATTAACATTTTTTCACGCTAAATATGTTGTCAATGCTTGAAGAGCTTTCAATGATGGATGTTGCTACTGCTATCAGAGTTAGTGTTAGCAATAACACTGCCTCAAAGTTTTAGTGTTTCATTTCTATACCACATGATGTGACAAATCCTCACAATGTTTGTCATGTACATTTTCTTACTATGCATACAACATATTATATAAATCACAAATCAAATTTAAATCTGTACAATTACTTATTGATGAAGTGGGATCTCAGAAGTATAAATTCATGCATTGATGCGATGGATTAGTCATTACATCGCTATTACAAAATACATGATATGTTCACTAAATCGCTCCTCATTTTAGCTTTCCCTTTACCCCTGTGGGCTGCTGTTACCACAGCTGGTACACCACACACATGCACACCAGTGCTCATACATACTCACCTACACTCATACACATGATTTATATTATACTCCACTGTACCTTACCCCGAAGCATCCTCATGGATTTGATAGTTTCCAGTACAGAGCAGGTTTTTGTCATATTGGCACATGGATCCTACAATAATGCTCACTACAGTAATCAATACACATACAGGAAATAGTATGTATATGTGTATAATAGAATGATACTGGAGATGCCATCTTCCTCCTAGAACCACAGGCAAAGAGTAGGTGTGCCTTTGTTTAAGACAAAGTAAAACACAATGAAATTGAGTATAGTGTATATGCTCTCTCTATCGAAATAACCATTAAAGCCAAGAGCACCTTTTCTTGGAGCAAAGTAATTGATTTTAGGCATTTCAAAAAGATGATCTGTTATTCTCTTTTACAACATGAAATGATAAAGGGATGGGTGACAATCAACTGGGCAGTAAAGGTTGATTTGGCTCCAAAGAAGGTAGTAAAGTTTTTTTTTTGCCTCACTTTTATTTAACCTTTCTATTTTCTCCAAATGCCACTCCTTCATTTAACTGAAATGTACGTTATCAAATGAGTTAAAATTGTAATCTCACTACCATTTTCTTTTAACTTTACATTTGTTTGTTGCTAAAAATGTTACCAAAGAAACTCTATGCTTGTATGTTTTTTGGATTGTTTTTATTACTATATATACAGTATATAAACATAGTAATACTTGAGGACATAATGGAAAATTTTATGGTTCCTGCTAAAAAACTCAAATTACTTTAAACACGTGCTGTATTAAGAGTTTTTAATGATTTTTTTTTTAAACAAGTTACATTGCATTAGTTGTGATTTAACATAAATTTTACAACTATTAGGATCTAGATGTTGAAATCATGATGCAAACCTCACTGATTGTCAGTATTCTTCTGGTCTGAAAATGAGACTTAATATTGTGCACCAGAAACGTATAATGCATTTTTCTTTTTTTCTGTTTTTGCATGATTTCCCCCGTTAAAGGCAGTACAGGTGTTGTACAAAATAGGAAATCACTGGAAACATATTTAAATTATTTTTTTTTTGATTTTGGCTTTAACAGGCGTTAAAACTTAAATCAACATTTCATAATAGGAGTCTTGGTCCCATTTTTAGTTTAAGTTGTCCTGTCAACAGTTTTACAGTTTTATAATGATGGTTATGTGGAATATTAATATGCTGTAAGAGCTGTAGGGGAATATTTAGCTCCAATTCCACAGGTGGCCACAGGGAAAAATCAGAAGCAAAGCATAGTGCATTTCGAAGTACCGGGTTCTCAAATGTTACATTCACCATTACAATATCACAAAGAACTGATGAAAGGAAATAAAGACGAGACAAAATATAAAACGGGTATTGATGGGTCTGGCCAAAACAGGCACACTATAAGTTGGGGTTTTTTTTTACCAAAATATAAATAATTAAAATTTTAATTATTCATTTCTTCAACCGCACTGGGAAGCTATTTACTGTGAATGCTCTCCCCCTTTCCTCTGGCTCACTTTCAAATAAGTAACCAACTGACCTGTTAAGATGGATAGCACAATCACAACCCTAAAGAAAATAATTTCTTCTTAAGTGAGTGCACTAAGATCCATGATTCATGAACATGATTCTCATGAGCAAAGTCTTTGGTTAACCAGCGATGCTTCTGTAAGTAAAAAAAAAAAGTAATATATGGATCTTAAACGTTTGTCAGATTTCAGTGGAGGGCAGCTTCTTCAGGAAGAATCATCTTTTTTTTTTCCCATCCTGACTTAGGAATGCAAAGAGGCAACAGCAAATAGGCTTGTTTGCTTGCAGATAGACCCTGATACTCAAGTTATAAGTTAAATTAGGGGCCTCTCATCTTCCACAGTAGCTTTATTTTAATTGTTGCTAACGAACGTTTAGAAGTGGTAGTGAGGAGGAAGGATTGACCTATGTTGAGGCTGAAGGTGTAAATGGGGAAAGGTCAGAGGAAGCAACAAGCAAAGCTGGAATGGGTGTTGCAATTAGTTGAGTCCAGACATCAGTGTTCAGGTAAGAGAGGGTTGAACCTTGGAATGATGGATTAGGAGAGCAGAAAAAGTTGCCCAAAATGTAGATTGTCTCCTCTCCGCTGTACTTTTTGTTAAAGAAATCAGTATTGTAATGGTAATGTGATTTTAGAAAATCATAAATTCTTCAAGGCAATCCGTGGCTTTATTCAGAATTTGCAACTTCCCTCTCAAACAAATCATTGAAAAAAATAACATGGTTCCTATTGCTTTGCATATCTACATGTATTTGTATTTAATTTCCTCACATTGCCAGATGTTTTGTGATGAAATGTTTTAAAGTTTGGAAAAACACAGCTTACTCCCACCAATTGGTTTTCATTCCACTTGAAAAGTTTGGACCCATTCCCACCAGCTTCTATTGCTTCACTGCACATGTTTTGTTTAATCTAAATAATTAACCAGAAGTGTCCCTATCTTAGGTAGGTTGTTTTTCTTTCTTTATTCCTCTTTCTTTTGCCTCGCACCTCTCTTTGTCTTATTGGTTTGCAGTCATATGGATCTGTTGTACACATAAACAATAAATTGAATTTATCTGCAGCGCTTTTAAATTACAAATGCCATTGTGTCACTCACAATTGTGCTTAAAATTAACAATTAACCTCTCTCTTTCATGCTCTGCTCTGTCTCACTTTCTAATGCATGGCTTTCATAATTTGGCAGGTGCGCTGTAATCTGTTCCAAAGCATGAACTTTGACAAATACAACACAAGATCTGAATACAAAGAGGTATCACTATAACTTTGGCACTCTGTAGAAAAAGCATATCCTGGGTTCATCGCTATGTGTAACACTGATAGGGACAGGGAGGGTTTTTCATATCATATTTTTTGCCAATATCGCTCTCATGTGTGAAATTGATAATTTGACATAGGTTTTTATTGTAACAGCCCCTCAATCAATGTCAGCGCCCTTCCTGTCATTGGAGAGTGGTACTGCAATTACTACCACCACCAAATCAAATGTATTTATATAGCACCAAATCATAACATAGTTACATCAAGGCACTTTACATATAGAGCAGGTCTAGACCAAACTCTTTATAGAATTATTTAGAGACCCAACAAATCCCTCCATGAGCAAGCACTTGGCGTAAATGGCAAAGAAAAACTTCCTTTAAGAGGCAGAAACCTCGGGCAGAACCAGGCTCAGAGGGGGTGGCCATCTGCCTCGATCGGTTGGGTTAAAAGAGGGGGAGAGAGAGAGGAAAACGGAGTTGAGTAGAGAGAGAATGAGAGCAGGAGGAGAGGATACGCAACACAAATGCAAGCAGGAACATATGATAATGCATGATATTAGCAGTACATAAAAATATGGCAGCAGCAGGTGTTGCAGGAACATGGAGTAGCAATGATTCACCACTTGTGAAATGAGGACAGGGAGAGAGAGGAGAGGACAGGGGAGAAACAAAGACTACAGGGGAACATGGTTAGTAACAAGTCAGGGTGTGATATACATGCATGCGGGAGGGAGAGAGAGAGAGAGAGAGAGAGAGAGAGCGAGAGGGGGGGTCAGTGCTTCCCCCAGCAGTCTAGGCCTATAGCAGCATAACTAAAGAGTAATTAAACTTTAACTTTTTAACTATAGGCTCTGTCATTTAGAAAAGTTTTAAGACTAGTCTTGAAAATTACTAGAGAGTCCGCCCCCAAGACCGATAATGGGAGTTGGTTCCAGAAAAGAGGAGCCTGATAACTGAAAGATCTGCCTCCCGATTTACTCTTAGGTACCTCAGTACTAAGAGTACTTAGGTACTACTTACTCTAGGAACCACAAGTAAACCTCTATCTACAGAGCGACGTGACCTACTAGGACAATAAGGAACTATGAGCTCTCTGAGATATGATGGAGCTTGGTCATTAACTTCTTTGTATGTTAACAAAAGGATTTTAAATTCTATTCTGAATTCTACCAGGAGCCAATGAAGAGAAGCTAACACAGGAAAAATGTGATCCCTTTTTCTAGTTCCTGTTAATACTCGTGCAGCAGCATTCTGAATCAACTGATGGCCTTTCATAGATTTGTTGGGACATCCAGATAGTAATGAGTTACGGTAGTCCAGTCTGGAAGTAAAAAATACATGGACTAGTTTTTCTGCATCCTCTTGAGACAGGATGTTTCTGATTTAAAGCGTCTGATCATAATGTTGCGCAGGTGAAAGAAAGCTGCCCTAGACACTTGTTTTATGTAAGGGACAAAGGACGTGTCCTGGTCAAAAATTACTCCAAGATTTCTAACAGTGGAACTGGAGGCCAAAGTAATGCCATCCAGACTGATTAGATGATCAGATAAAGTTTCTCTGAGGTGCTTAGGGCCAAGTACAATAACTTCAGTTCTGTCTGAATTTAAAAGTGAAAAGTTACAGGTCATCCAGACTTTTATATCTTCAAGACATGCCATTAGTCTGACTAGCTTATTAGCTTCGTTTGGCTTTATTGATAAATACAGCTGAGTATCTTCTGCATAACAGTGAAAATTGATGCTGTGTTTCCTGATAATGTTGCGTAAAGGAAGCAGATATAGGGTGAAAAGGATTGGTCCAAGTACCGAACCCTGTGGAACTCCATGATTAGCTATAGTGCGTGAGGAGGAGCTATTGTTAACATGGACAAACTGATATCTATCCTTTAAACCCAATTTCATGTTCCAGTCTCTGTAATAAAACATTATGGTCAATGGTGTCAAATGCAGCACTAAGATCTAACAGGACAAGTATGGAGGCTCAACCATTGTCTGAAGCCATTAGAATATCATTGGTAACTTTAACCAGTGCTGTTTCTGTGCTGTGATGAACTCTAAATCCTGACTGAAACTCTTCAAACAAGCCATTCCTGTGCAGATGGTCACATAATTGGTTTGCGACTGCTTTTTCGATGATTTTAGAAATGAACGGGAGGTTCGATATGAGTCTATAGTTAGTCAAAACATCTGGATCAAGATTAGGTTTTTTGAGTAGAGGTTTGATAACTGCAATCTTGAAGTCTGTGGTACATAACCCAAAGATAAGGTCAAATTGATCAGATCTAGAATGAACGTGTTAATTAAATACAAAATCTCTTTAAAGAGTCTAGTCGGTACTGGGTCTAAAAGACAAGTTGATGGTTTAGATGATGAAACTATAGAAGGTAGCTCTGAGAGATTCAGAGATGAAAATGACTCCAAATGTAAAATAAGCATTGCAGTCGATTCAAAAGTTGCTGTATTTAATAGAAGATTACTGCCTAATGTAGGTAAGAGCTGATGAATTCTTTCTCTGATTGTAAGAATTTTATTTGCAAAAAAGCCCATAAAATCATTACTGCTGAGGATAAGGGAATCAATGGTTCAGTTGAGCTATGACTCTCTGTCAGCCTGGCTACAGTGCTGAAGAGAAACCTGGGGTTGTTCTTGTTTTTTTCTGTTAGTGCTGAGTAATACGAGCTTCTACCATTGTGGAGAGCTTTTTTTTTTATATACATTTTTAAGCTTTCTTTCCAGGCTAGGTGACAATCTTCTAAGTTGTTGGAACGCCACTTTCTTTCCAATTTCAGTGATGAGATTTCCGTCTGCTTTAAGGCACGAATTTGAGAATTATACCACGGAGCCAGCCTCCTCTGTTTTATTACTTTCTTTTTCAGAGGGACAACAGTATCAAGATTTTAACACAGTGAGGCCATAATGCTAAGTCATCAACCTTTGCATGGGAGAAGTCCTCAATTGAATTTAGACATGGCATTGTTGCAAATGATGACAGAATATTCCCTTTAAATTTTGCCACAGCATTTTCAGATTAACATCTTCTATAGCTGAATTTATTCCTAGATGCTGTGCAGTCAATTAATGTAAACTCAAATGTAATGAGGTAATGGTCAGACAGAAGAGGGTTTTGAGGAAAAACTGTTAACTTGTCAATTTCAATGCCATAAGTTAAAACAAGATCAAGGATATGATTGAAGCAGTGAGTGGGTTCATTCACATGCTGGGAAAAGCCAATTGAGTCTAATAATGAAAGAAATGCAGGACTAAGGCTGTCACTTTCTACATCTACATGAATATTGAAATCGCCCATTCTAATGATTTTATCTGTACCAAGTATTTACTCTGATAAAAACTAAGAAAAACTCTGATAGGAACTCTGAGTATGGACCAGGTGGACGATATACTGTAACTAGCAGAACTGTTTTTTCAACTTTCCAGTTTGAGTGAGAAAGACTGAGAGTGAGGCTTTCAAAAGACCTATAGCCAGATTTTGGTCTAGGGTTGATTAATAATCTGGACTGAAATATCACAGCCACCCCTCCTCCTCGACCTATGGTACGAGGAATGTGAAAATTAACATGAGTGGGGGCCGATTAGATTCATTTATACTGACATAGTCATCCTGCTGTAGCCAGGATTCAGTGATACAAAATAAATCAGTAAGATGATCAGTTATCAGATCACTGACTAGCAGAGATTTGGATGATAGTGATTGAATATTCAACAATCCACATTTAATTGCGGTATTATTTAAATCCAAATTTGTGGTTATTTTGATTTCAGTTAAGTTTTTGTTTTTAGCTCCTCTTCTGTTTAAGTTTAATAACTTAACTAAATTTAGGTGGTCAGGGGAAAGACACAGTTTCTATAGACATAGACATAGATATAGACATGGACAGACTCTATTCTATTCTTGGCAGGCAACCACTCTGACTGAGGCGCAGAGAAGCGTGTTAGACTGCAGCTCTGCCTCCTGGTCTCGACTCGGGAGTGTCAGGGTTTTAACGTTCTAGTAAATTCTGTCAGATTTCTAGATATGAGAGTGGCACCATCCACGGTGGGATGAACACCATTTCTCCTAATCAGATCAGGCCTCCCCCAGAAAGTCTTTCAGTTATCTATGTATGTATCTATGTATCTATGTATCTACAACCAGCGGTTGAATGACGACATGGGGCTATACATGTCATCACTGGTCAGATTGGGGATGGGGCCAGAGAAAACTACATTGTCCGACATCGCTCTAGCAAAAACTACACACCGACTCCACATTAATCTTTGTGACCTCCGACTGGCGAAGTCAAGTGTCGTTACTGCCGACGTGAATAACAATTTTACCATATTTACGATTATCCTTAGCCAGCAATTTCAGAAAAGACTGGATGTCACCTGCTTTGGCCCCCGGGTTGCACTTAACTATGGCCACTGGTGTCGCTAATTTCACGTTCCTCTAAATAGAGTCACCAATAATTAGAGTCTGTTTCTCAATGGGTGTGTCGCTGAGTGGGGAGAACCTGTTAGAAATGTGAACTGGTTGGTGGTGAACCGGGGGCTGCGGTCTACGGCTATGCCTCTTGTCTCGGACAGTTACCCAGCCGCCCTGACTAGATCCCGGCTGCTCGGGAGCTGCTGGGCGGGGGTGGAGTCTCTCAGCTGCTCTGAGAGCTGCTCTAAGTTGGCCTGCATCGACTACAGGGGAGCGGCAAGCTAGACTAGCATAAACTGGGCTAGCTAAGGTGCGGAGCCGCGACTCTAACTCATTAAGTCTCGCCTCCATTTCTATCAACATCCTGCATCTATGACATGAACTACTATCATAAAAGGAGGCAGAGTCGTAACTAAACATGGTGCACACAGGACAGGAGAGAGGGAGAGTTGGAGAGGGAGAGAGGCCATTGCTAATCACTTAAACTAAATTAGCGGAACTACAGAATCGTCTGAATAGTTTAGAAAGAAGGAAGAGAAGTTGAATTCTTAGCTGAGTATGAGTTTGATAACAGTCTACTGTCTATTAATCAAGGTGAATGGCAGAGATAAACCAGAAAGACTATTAACACGAGGTAACACACAGCACCACCAGTGACCTGAAATGATGCACCATGCTTACTGCAACCACCACTCTCATAGAAGTGATTGCAGTGTAGCACAAGGGAAGAGCCATAGACCCTTATTTCTTCCATTTCTTTTGTAACCTTGACTGGGTTGGATAATTTTCCAGAATTGGCAAAAGTTAGACGTCATAATCCTTTTGTGAGTGAAGAATTCAGACTTTGCAGCATACTATAGAGCACATGAGGAACTAAGTAATGGAAAATCATGTGAAAGCTTAATTTTTAAAGAATTTTATGAGATACAATGAATTATGCTATCTGAATTGTCTTTCATTCCATATAGCTTATAACGTTCTATTTTAAGACCCCCCCCTATGCTCCACTTCATAGTTGCATATTTCTTAATCACACTCTCTTGGTTCTTTGATAGTTTTTATCACTTAAATCAATTTGATGGCTTTTGTGCGCTCTATGAATGGCCTTGTAATGCAGCAGGACAGCTCACTGGCCTTTGCGGAGCCGCGACTCTAACTCATTAAGTCTCGCCTCCATTTCTATCAACATCCTGCATCTATGACATGAACTACTATCATAAAAGGAGGCAGAGTCGTAACTAAACATGGTGCACACAGGACAGGAGAGAGGGAGAGTTGGAGAGGGAGAGAGGCCATTGCTAATCACTTAAACTAAATTAGCGGAACTACAGAATCGTCTGAATAGTTTAGAAAGAAGGAAGAGAAGTTGAATTCTTAGCTGAGTATGAGTTTGATAACAGTCTACTGTCTATTAATCAAGGTGAATGGCAGAGATAAACCAGAAAGACTATTAACACGAGGTAACACACAGCACCACCAGTGACCTGAAATGATGCACCATGCTTACTGCAACCACCACTCTCATAGAAGTGATTGCAGTGTAGCACAAGGGAAGAGCCATAGACCCTTATTTCTTCCATTTCTTTTGTAACCTTGACTGGGTTGGATAATTTTCCAGAATTGGCAAAAGTTAGACGTCATAATCCTTTTGTGAGTGAAGAATTCAGACTTTGCAGCATACTATAGAGCACATGAGGAACTAAGTAATGGAAAATCATGTGAAAGCTTAATTTTTAAAGAATTTTATGAGATACAATGAATTATGCTATCTGAATTGTCTTTCATTCCATATAGCTTATAACGTTCTATTTTAAGACCCCCCCCTATGCTCCACTTCATAGTTGCATATTTCTTAATCACACTCTCTTGGTTCTTTGATAGTTTTTATCACTTAAATCAATTTGATGGCTTTTGTGCGCTCTATGAATGGCCTTGTAATGCAGCAGGACAGCTCACTGGCCTTGGGCAGAGCCAAGTTTGGAGGGATGAACCTTTCCGCCACACTCATTAACAGTTGGCTGTCAGGAGAGGAAAATGTATTCCAATGCCAAAAACAGAAGATCAGCTTGTTCTAATGAGAGCATCTGCAGAAGCTACGGTAGCATCTGTCTGGCCTTGGGCTGGTCATGAAAATGAATGTGTTGATCCATGAATGAATAAATAAATAAATAAACAAAAAAACAAACACACATAGATCGTTATTTTATATGTTCTTTATCTGTTTTTGACTTTTCGAACTGTCGCTTACCTCTATGTATTTTAAGCTGGATTTTGATCAGTTTGGTTGAGGTCTGAGGGTGGTTTGTCTATGAACGCACTATTTTAAGTACTATGAATTTTTAATGGAGCTTTCATTTAAAATGTTCTTAACCGTCTCATGATATTAAGCTGTAGCCATTGAAAGAAAATTTCTCTGACAGGGGAATTAGTCTTGTGGGGCCAAAAGGCTCTGACTACAGTTTGTGCCTGTTAGAGATAATTTGATATCTGGTAGATTGAGCCTTGTTGACTGCAACTTTCCCAAGGGTCAGTCTCTCCTTTTCTGTTTGTCTCATGCCGGGGTATATTCTGGTGCAATGCTAAACTCCCCCTCTTTAACTTTTGTAGCTCTCTCCATCCTTCAGTTCTGTCCAGCAGGAGTCAGGAAACTAATGGCTTGGAGCTGAGGCCTCACCATTAATCACACCACTAGCTAAGCCCATTTAAAGCGTTTGACAAATGGGTATACAAGAATGTCAGTGTTCTGATAGAGAGACAGAGAGGACAGGATAGAGAGGGAAATTACCAAACTAATATAGGTACAAGGCGATGTTAAACTCTAACAGTTGAAGTTATAGGGTTGTTTACGTTCTGTAAATTCAAGTAAGACAATTTTGCAAGATCATTCAATTGAAACGGTTGTCAAGTTGCAGCAAAAAAAGAGGAATGTGTATTAAGCACACCATTAGAAAACATGATGATTTGTGTTTGTTAGGACCTAAGGTAGTGACTGGAGAGAGTGTAGTCAGATCAGAGGATCAAATGGTGATTGTGATATGTGGTGAGAGCAGGGAGCAGGTGGAAGAAAACCTGGAGGGATGTTAGTATGTGCTGGAAAGAAGAGGAATGAAAGTCAGTTGTGGCAAGGCAGAATACATGTGTGTGAATGAGGCAAGTGGAACAGTGATGTTACAGGGAGTTGGGATGGAAAAGGCACACTAGTTTAAGTACTCGGGGTCAAAAGTTCAGAGTAACGGGCAGTGTAGTAAAGCCGTGCAGAAGTAAGTGCAGGCAGGTTGGAGCGGGTGGGGTGTCAGCAGTGATCTGCGACAAAGGTGAAAGGAAAGGTCTGCAAGAGGGTAGTGAGACCAGCTATGTTGTATGACTTTGAAACGGTGGCACAGTTAACGATGTTGAGATTTTGTTTGAGAGTGAAGAACATGGACAGGATTAGGAATGAGCACATCAGAGGGACAGCAAACATTGTATGTTTTGGAGACAAAGTTAGAGAGGCCAATTTGAGATGGTTTGGACATGTGCAGAGGAGGGAAAGCAAATATATTGGTAGAAGGATGCTCAAGATAGCGTTAACAGGCAGGAGGCAAAGAGGAAGACAAAAGAGGAAATTCATAGATGGGTTCTAAAATCTAGTTCAAACTATACAACTTTTAGCCCAAATGTCTTCTGGCTAACAAATTTTGGAGCTTGAAGGTAAACCCCCAACTCTCAATCATTGGCAGTTTGATCAGCAGTTGCACATCACTATCTCTGAACTCTTTAAAGACATGACCCAAGGTTTATGTTACTGCCTAAAAGTAAATTTTGAACAGGCTGAATATCTACATGAATCTACAGCCATTCAAAATGCAGGACATTTGTTGATGGGAAACCATAGACAGTGTATAAAGAATAACTCGGATGATACAACATAAACATTCAAATGTGTCATTGTACAACAGAAAGTCTATTGTCCACATGCTTCAGTCCAGTCTTTTGTAAAATATTATTTTTTTTTACTTTTCTTGCATTTTGAATAATTATAATACCAGATTTCTATTTGAAATTCATTAATGGAGTCATTTCCTTTTGCGGTTGTGTGAATGTGTTCCTAACTTCCAACTTAGATGATACACACTTGCCCCATGTATGAATGTATGTGAATAGGTAAATGTGACAAATGTTGCAAAAGTACAAGTCAACAGAGTTGAGAAGCGCCATATAAATGGTCAATTTACCATTTACTGTATTTGGCAGTAATGTTGGATGTATTTCAGTATTAACAATCACACTTAAGATTGAATTCAAACGAAATTGATTTAAGTTAAGAAATATAAATAATTAATGGTAGGGAGATAAAGGTACTGTACTTTTGTTGTTGTTGTCTTTGGGATGTTCACTTTAATAGCAAAAGCTTGTACTCCTTTACTTTTCCACAGCATTTGTAGGGACTACATGGATCATTTATTAAGATTTGATGCTCTGCACTTTTCGCTATGTATCACTTCTTTTACCCACAGTACAGATAAGATACTTTTATATAGACACACACACGCACAAACACACAAGTTTTTGCTCATTATTACTTGGAGGAATCTGCTGAATCTAGACAGCAATTATCCTAGCCAGAGTGTCCGCAAGCATCACTACACCAGAGGAATGCCTGTTAGACACAGAGAGCACCGTGTTCTCTGAGTCGGGTAGTCCTCATCAGAGGTTCAATGAAAAAGAAGACAGACTAAGACTAACAGGGCACATTTTATATGTTGCAAAACAAGAGTATTAGAGCGTGAGTGGAAAAGAGAATGAGGTATCCAAAGGCACTATGATGTGATGTATCACTCTGCCAATAGTAATGGCAAGTTGGAAGCTGAATTGATGGTGCTTAGCAACATGTTTAAAAGTGACTGAAAAGCTGCTATTATTGGTGAATGGGTATCTTCTTGCTCGAAATGACACAAGAAAGTGGCAAAAGATCGTAAGACATTGTGTTAGAAATGCTAATGAAAACCATGTCTGACATTATTTATACCCTTGAACTTATTGCACAGTTTTGAGGTTAAGCAATATTCTGCACCATTCTTAATTATCTCGGTAACGTCTAGCATGTTGTAGAACATTCTTGTCAAATCTAAATTCACAACATTGGATACACCTGTTCGCTAGACAGCTTCTGGTCATTTGCAAGTCATGGCTATCTTGGGTATCTTAGTGAGGACCTCCAGTTCTGCATTGTTGATGTTCATTAGAAGGGGGAAAGGCTACAAATGTTTTCAAGTGCCAGTGGCGACCGTGCAAAGATTTATTAGAAAGTTTAAGGCGTTTCACACAGTACAAAATCTAAAAGGACGTGGTAGGAAGGCAAAAGTGACCCTTGCAGTGACAAGAATGGTAGTGCGGTAAGCTAAGAAGAAGGATCACCACTAAGGTTATCCTGAATAATCTGAGTAATGGTCGTACCACCATTTCAAGGCAGACACTCCAGCAGACATTGCATGAGGCTGGCCTCTGTGGACACCCACCAAGGAAGACTCCCTTTCTTTAAGACTGGCCCATAAGATGTGGTTGGCAAAGAACAATATGAACGTTTTGGAGTGGCCATGCCCAAGTCCAGACCTGAATCTGATTGAAAATTTGTGGCGAGAACTGAAGACCAGAGTGATGGCAAGGAAACCCACCAACCTACCAAGGTCCTGGAGATCTATTTAAAAGAGGAGTGGTCCAAAATTTGTCACCAATTCTAAAAAACGTTTGACAACTGTGATAGAAAATAAAGACTTTGCCATTGATTATTGAGAAAAGGTAGAATTTTGTACATGGAACATTTCATCAAAATGTAAAAAAAAAAAAAAAAAAAAAAAAAAAAAAAATAAATATTTCTCACATCTTACAGTCTTTTGCCACTTTGATTGTGTCATTTCCTGCCACAAAGAAGTTCACTTTAACCTTAAATTTGGCCAGCGTATTAATAATTTTTGGCTTAACTGTATACAACTTTTTTATTTCTATTTTTATTAGCTTACTGTACATATGTTATGTTCCAGGCAAACGTGTTATGGAGCAGATGAAGAAGGTACACCAACACCCGCTACAATGAAGTTTCACTTTCTTAACTATTACAGCAGATAGACAAATAGAATAATTTTCATAGTGACTGTGTTGCCTCAGCATTTATATATATAAATATGTAATTAAACTTGCCAAGGGGTAAAGATCAACAGTAACTTCTAGTTTCAGCCAAGGACGTGTAGGGTGTCTTTGGTTTCCCACTGTGGCAGGCATTCTGCTTCTTGCATGACAGAGGCTCGGCCAAGGTCTGAAATATATATGAGGGGGTTGCAGGATGGTGCAATTTCAGGGCCTCCCATTATGAGTGTGAATCAGAGCGTTCTCCTTGTTGCTAAATAATTCATGTAGAAAAAGTATCTGCTTAGTCAGATTTTTTTTTCCATCTACCTAATGTAGGGAATGGATTGAAAGCAGTCAGGTTGCATTGCTAGAGTACCCTGGGTACAGAGTTGCTACTGGGATCAAGTTGAAGTCAAGAGACTTCAATAAAAACTTTAATCCTTTTCAAATGGCACATGCTGAGAGAGAGAGAGCAAGATAGTTTCCTTTCAAATGATATCAAAGGAAGTTTTATGTTTCATTAAGATTCAAAGTATTTTGATTCCATTGCAACCTTCAGCATTTGAAATGCAAAGAGAGGAGAAGGCTAGGTGGAGGAGGAGTTAGGACGGGATTGGCTTTTCTGGTCATCCCCTTTATTCATTTCAGATGCTTTCAGTGTCCCATTACTCACGCAGCAGCCTGAATGATCTTACTTATTGAAACCCAGTTAACCCTTAAGACTAAGGGGAAAGTGAAGAGCAGGGCTAAGTCAAAACAGAGGCGAGCCACTGTTTACTACTCAACCCTCCATTAGCCCCCATTAATAATGAAAAGGAACAATGAGTGTGTTAGCATTGAGCTATTTCTTCCTATGCTGTAGGGACCTACACTACACCCTTGTGAGCAAGTAGGCGGGGAATTGCACAGACAATGTTGAAAAATTTGCTAAGAATATCTTCTCATACCTCACACCTTACCATTGCTTTTTGCTTTATTAATATTTTGGTGAATCTTGCTTTTAAATACCTTTCTGCTCAATTGGTTGGTCATCTGAACTCTGTAGTTTTCTACTGTAGGTATTAAAAATACATTTCATTCATTGTCCAACTTTTCCTCTCGCTCTGCTGTGTGGTCCACAACTCTCAGCTGTCAGCACACACATACACCTTACCAAGACCATTACTGTCTCCTTGTTGTCGTAGGAACACTTGAAACAGCAAATATCAGAGAGCAGCAGCAGGCTTCAGACGGAAAAAAAAATATCAGAGCACAAGAAGAGAGGAAGAGGGAGTGATAGTACAACAAAAAACAGATTGAGGTTGAATAAGAAAAGCAAATTCAATGGAGGCTGAGAAAGTAAAGACTGGCAGTGATGAAATAGAGATCTGAAAGAGAACAAAAAGACCAAAACTGAGCTGGAGTTGGAGCAAAAACAGACATGAAAGCAAAATATATTCATCACTTGCCTTCAACCTTTCTTCAGTTCCCCTGTCTTGTCAGCAGCAGGATAAAGGAGACGCGGCAACGTTATTTTGTCAAATACATGACATCCTTGCTCTGTTGCATCACTATGAAGGGATGTCAATTACTTATGAAATGTGCAGAGCCGACCCAATCCAATGTGGGGCCCTAGGCGAGATTTTATATGGCGCCCCCCTCCATCGGCGATTTACATACGCTATCAAAAGAAATCAAATAGCATTGTTTTTACCATTGTCTTTAATTTATAAGATAACCTGTCACCCAATTTATATGCTTAACAAATTACAAATAAAGATAAAAAAATCTGAAATACAATATAAATACCCTTACCACAAAATAAATAATGTAAATA
>KV751398.1:893395-904759 GCA_001698575.1 Mola mola
AGGGAAGTTGAGGAGCACTCCAAATTTGTCTTTTACCTCTCCAAGGTTCTGAAATCTCTCATCAATAGAGGAGATGGCTGTATCCACAAGCACATTGAAAAATGTAGTTTCCATTTTTCGCAGTGCATCCTCAATGGGCTCATCTTGAGACTCATAGCCAAAGTGCCTTTTTGTAGTTCTCAGCCGCTTTGGTTTTAGCTCAGCCTCTATATTCATTTCATTACACGTTGCCTTTGCAGTTGTCTGTGCGTCAGAAAAGCCAGATTTCTGTTGGACATGAGGGCGTCGCTGGCTTTCTTCAGCAAGTCAACTGCCACATCTAACTGCATGGAGGGTGACTTCATGAATTTACTCACATGCTGGATCTTGCTGAGAACTTCATACCGAATAGGTGTACAAATGCAAAAGCGGTAAGATCCAATCTCCTCAGCCAAAGACTGGGCCTCAACTCTCATCACAGGGTCTGCAGTTGTTTCCCTCACCTCAAGAAGAGCCTCTCTGACTTGCCTAGACTGATATCTTACCGCCTCAATACTTCTTATCCTACTTTCCCATCTGGTCTCTGCCCATGATTTCAGACTTATCTTGACATGTTTCAGGAGGATATCCCACATATGGGGGGAAAAGAGCTTGAATAACTTCGTTAAATACCCAAAGTAGCCAAAGGCATCTGGGGAGCTTTTTGCAGCATCAGCTACTACCAGATTTAAGGTGTGGGCACCACATGGGACAAAAAAAGCTGTCGTGTTTACCTGAAGCAACCTTGCCTGAACACCTTTTGCCATTCATGTTCGCACCATTGTCATAGGACTGGCCTCTGCAGGCCTCAAATGGGATGTTAAACTCCTCTAGTCTTTTTTGGATGAGGGATGACAAACCTTCCCCTGTTGACTCCTCTGCAACGAGAAAGCCTAAGAAATGCTCTTTAACTTGAGGTATGTCTCCTAGTGTCACAATCCTGACTATGACAGTGAGCTGTTCCTTATGACTCAGATCAGGTGTGCAATTTAAAATGATGGAGAACTATTTGGATGTCTTGATCTCTTTCACAATGGCTTCTAGTATTTTTGAACTGATGGAGTCTATCAGTTCATTTTGTATATTTTTGCCCAGATAATGGAAGTGACTCCCAGCTCCACTTTCCACCCTGCTGACACGCTGCTTCATCACCGGATCAAATTTGGCCATGAGCTCCACCTCTTTTAGGAAATTGCCATTGTCTGGTTTGTTTAATGTGTCTGTGGACCCCCTTAAAGCCAGGTTTCTCTCAGCTAAGGACTGAATTATTGCCACCAATCGATGTAAAACCTCACACCACCTTTTTCTCTCAGCCTCAACAAGTGCCATCTCCTGTCTATCTACTGTCAGCCCTTTTGCTAAACGGACCTCCATGTCGTTCCATGTCGCTATGTTAGCATTGTGCTCCTGGCTATCCTCATGGACCTTGAGCAAGTGGTTTGCATTTTTCCAGTCTTTTAGTCCTTCCCTATTCAATTTGTAATCTCTTTTTGAAAACATTTTGCAGCAGAAGCAGTGTAACCTATCATTCTTTTTAGAGTACAGGAGCCAGCTTCTCCTGATTTTTTTCCCCATTGACTAAGAATCTGGCAAAATATTCATGTTGACACCTTCGTCCATCCTTTTGCTTTGGAAATGTGAAGCTGTTTTGAACTTGAAATGGACCTCTGTGAACTATCTCTCTTCGTACTTGATAAGTTAGAGAAGATGGCCAGTCTGCAGGGTCCAATGGTGCAGCCTTTGTTCCTGATGCTGCATTACTGGGCTCCTCTGAGGTGGAGGGGATAGATTGACTGCTTGAGGCTATTGCATCCCTGGGCTCTTCTGAGGTGGAGGGGACAGAAGGAGTGCTTGAGGCTGCTGAAGTTGTGATATCTGTTGATGGCCCAACATCTGCAGAGGCTGGAGTTAAATATCTCAAAAGTATGTTTTGAAGAGAGAAGAGGAGTGTGACAGCTATTATATAAAAATGATGACTCCTAGAAAAAAAAAATGAAAAAACCAATAGATACATGTTGTCTACTATGCATGTATAATAACTTATTTGGTATTATCATTTGTAGTAATATTAATTGGGCATTGCTTTACATTTGAATATATGTTAGCGTTTCCATTTTAAGAGTTAATAGTAATAATTAGTTTTAACATAATTATATTCAAGGTGAATTTTTTTTTTCCCTGTTTTGTGGCGCCCCCTGGCGGCCACGGCGCCCTTAGCATTTGCCTATATTGCTTAATGGGCCAGCTGGCTCTGGACATGTGGCACAATGGCATCATCCACCATGAGGCTTTTTATGGACTCTTTTGCACCTTGAAATTGTTGCTACAGATTCACATTGTCTTTTTTCACTTCCCACAGTATAACAAATGCACAAATAGCATATGAAACAATATGTATATTTCCCTTATGAATTCAATATTTTGATGTGTATTGTGCCAGAGATCTATACATGCACAACAAACCTATATCTTTTAGAAAAGGTGGTATAAATAAAGATATGTATTCAAGTGTAAATGATAGACCTTGGCCCAAATGGAGTTAGTAACACAACTGATGCAGTTTAAAATACACAGTGAGAAGGAATACCATTTCAACAAGACCAACAACAACAAATCAGATTGTGTAATTTCATTCACCTTGAATTGTAACTCATTGTGAGTGCTTTTTTTTTTGTAAATGGACTGCAATTATTTAACACATCTATCCAAAGTGCTTTAAAATGTGTGTCTCAATGACTGTCATACAGCCATACACCATTGTGGTGATGTATTGCAATGTGCTGAGCATTGTTGATGCTCAGTGCCTTCAATGTCATTGACAGGTGGATCATACCACCATCAGTGCAATTGTATTTTCCACATTTTAGGTGACTTAGATGAATATACACACACACACCATTCACCAAGCCACAGCTCCTTTGACCCTGACTGCAACACTTGCATCACACCAATGATGTCTCACTTGTTCTACATCTGCAGCCTTGCTCCTCATCTCGGCACTATTCTAGCTTGGAGACAATGTTGTCCCCATCTTTTTTCTCCCTGTGCGATCTATCACAGCAGGTAATCCACTCTGTGCAAAATATTTGGTGGGTGGCATACAAACTGAAACAGGAGCTTTTCAACACAATGTGAAAGATTCATCTGTAAAACAGCCAAATACATTTAATAGGCTGTGTAATGTGGGTTCAGAGTGTTGATGAGCAAATTGTGAGTGTCCAGTATATCCAACTACACTTGCAGACTATGATCATTCATTCATTCATTCATTTTCTACCGCTTAGCAGGTAATAAGGAAAAAGGATGAAATGGCCTTCATATTTGAGAGCTTTCTATTGTATGATGTCTAGCACTACATTAAATTGCTTGACTCTCATGTTGGTCAGCTCAGGGGTGCGTATGTGTGATTTCATGCTTGGTCATGCATGTTCTCTCTCAATCCATCCTCCGTTCTTCCTTCTTTTGTCCTCTCCATTCTCTTCCTTCTCACTTATTCATTTAATCATGTGGAGAGAGGGCAGGAAGAAAAGCCAGGTAACATCCAGCACAATTTATTTTTCCCCAACTTCCCTTTTCTCCCACTTCTTCACATGACGTCACTCCTGTGCAGACCGTACTGCCTTCATCCTGTTACTTTAACCACCTGCTTGCCTCGCTCTCTCTCTTTCGGTCACAAATTTAAAATCTGTATTCGTTTCTCTGATTCTACAGCTTCCATAGGAAGCATGCCATTGAATGTCCTTTGATGGTGTGCTGTGTTTATTTCAATTCTTAATAATTTACTTTTTTAGGCCTGTGAGTTTGTTTCGGTCCTGACAGTGTGGTAACAACGATGCTATGGTGCATAACACAGTATACACACACATAAACACATCCATATACATGCCTGAATAAAAACACCAGCTTATTTTTTTTCCCCTTTATACTGTATAATTAAAAAATTATGTATACAGTACTATAAGGGCATCAGGTGATGCCAAAAATGTTTTAAAATATATACAGTATATGTATATATGAACGTATGGACTATGAGTTATGTGTGTGTCAATCTAGTTTCCTAATGTCACATGTTTGAAATGCATCAAGGCAGTAAATCTGTAAATCTCTTCAACCATAAAATCATTAGGCAGGTCAGTCTAAAATTGAGAACGCCTCTCTTGAGTGTCAGGACTGGAGATTCTGAAGAAGAATGTGTGGTTATCCTGTACTGTGAATCCAACAAGCTTACATTTATATACAGAAATAATTTTCATTCAAACAAATTAAAAGAAATCACTAAAAGTATCACTTCTGTTTCATATAGCATTAGTATGGTAAAGCATGTCTGAAAATGTCTTATCTTCCC
This sequence comes from Mola mola, assembly GCA_001698575.1. Classification (NCBI taxonomy): domain Eukaryota; kingdom Metazoa; phylum Chordata; class Actinopteri; order Tetraodontiformes; family Molidae; genus Mola; species Mola mola. The sequence goes on from KV751398.1 coordinate 897,759, forward strand.
AAAGTAGAGTTGCTACTGGATAGCATTATTGAAACATTGTTGATTGTGTAGCCACTTTAGCCGCTTTGTTAGCATCGGGAGAAATCATAGTCATGGTTAAATTCAGACAAAATCATTGCATCAGGAAAAACTCCAAGACAAGGGTTTTTTTTATATTTTTGAATGGCTGATGGCTTCTGAATGAAGGAATCTGAGTGAAATGGACAAAGTGGTGAGGTCTGATTGGTTTTCTGCTCCTGCCTTATTATCTCTGATTTTTTATAGCCAACTACAGTCATTTACTTGTGACTGATTTTACTACAGCACGACCCAGACAGATAAAGTTGGGCTGGGTGATAAAGGAGTGAACTGTGGCAATATAATAGCTGTTGTGTGGATACTAAGCTAATGTTAAGTATTAACACTTAAGGAGTTGATGGCATTTTATTTAAAAAAAAATAAATAATTCACACACAGAAGAGAAAAGCTGTAACTGCTAAAAGGGTGAACAAAAAAAAAAAAAGATTTAAAAAACTGCTGTCATTGTTTCCGAGAGGTCAAAGGGGGCAGCTCAATAGCTTTATTGGGCTGATGGACTCAAAGAATGGTAGTGTAAACAACTCCCAAATATGATTTGATTTATTGACAAAATTGGTATACATCCAGCAGTTCTTGTCTTCATATGCAATTGATATCCTTCCTAACCCCTCTAACCCCTGAATGATGCTCATCCCCAAATTCATAGCCACCATTTTGAAAAATGTTACCCTTCAGCCGACCAGAATAATATATGGTGATAATGATTAAGCCATTTTAAAACAGTCACTATCAAGGGAGCTGGATAGAGAATAGAAAGAGTTAGTAGGAAGCAGAGAAGACAAAGAAGGACACACAGAGAGAGAAGTAATTGAATATGTATTGGGTGGGCATTGGCACCTGTGGAAGGGACATTGTTGAGTCTTGGGACACCACAAGGCAGTGAAATATGGAACTCCAAAATCAACATGACAGAGAAAAATATCTCTCTCCCTTTCCCAGTTTCACCCTGATTATCGCTGCAAATCAGCCCTGAGTCGTCAAAAACTCCTCAACACAACTCACAACAAGGGGACAGAAAAAAAAAGTGATTACGTCTGGCTAGCCATGTTTAATCAGTCCTCTACCATCCTTTAGATAACGTTTGACCCCGGCTTGATAGGGAAATTAAAACAATTTCTTTGGAGAAGGAGAATTTGAGTAGTTTCCTGAAGGTCATTCATGTCCTTAATTACATTCCGGGTAATTATAACAAAGTCGGCATAGATGACCCTTTTTAGTAAAAAACCTGGACCTGACTTATAGCACTCATATATTTTTTTTTGATTCCTCTATCCCCTGACCACACTAACCTGCCATGGTTCTAAGCACCCCATTAAGCCCACAATGTGTTAAAAGGCACAGCATAAAATGACACTCATGAAACATCACTTTTTGCAAATGTATTCCAAACTTTTCAACAGTTAACCACTGCAAACCAGTATCCCCCAAAAACAACCAGAATGCTGAATATTTGCTGTTGGATTTGTGATTAAAACAAATAAAAATGAGTTTCAGATGTGAAGTACAAAGTTCAATCATAGTCATTGAAAATGAAATCTACTGTTTGTGAGGGCAGGTTTCTTATTCACACTGTCGATAAACTCTTTTGCACTGACAGCATCTTCACACACTGCTTAGCATTCAGCCACTATATTGCATATGATTTCTACAATGTAATTTCATGAATAAATAAAATAGATATCACCTCCAATGGCCCCTCCTGATTGATCTTTAAGCCCTGTGCTGATATGATGAATACCGTGCAAAGATGTGCTGTGGTGCATATATCTGACTTGACTCGAAAACAATGCAGGAGATAACTGTGTGTGCAGCAGGTCCTCGATGTCTGTTGGTATTATGCAGAGACAATGCAAGCATCACATACACAAATTTGGACACTGGCACCTTTTACACAACACAAATGCACCGCTGCATTCAAAAAATCAGACGTGAATGCATATTATAAATATAAACACCCACTGCTTGATACATTCACACGCATTCAAGATGGAGTCAATAATAGAAAGAGGTCGAACCGGCAAAGAAATGGGCGCTGATTTCACACAACTGCAAGACTAACTATTACCTCATTGTCTCCTTGCAACTGCATACATACTGATTTGGATGGGTTTGGTGGATGGAAACTTCCCAACAATAGCATTACATTTTGATGATATGTAAGTACCGTTGATGGTTTTAAGGTCAAACTTAAATACAAGCTTTGATATGGAGCTCTCCCACACAGGCAGGCAATGTTCTGGCCTATTCGAGCGAGCTGGGAAAGGTCTTCTTTTGCCTGTGGTGCAAAAGATGCAGAGGAGAAGGATGGGGGTGGAGGGAGACACAGAGTGGACCAGCATCTTCAGCTGTCATGTCCACAGGGCCTAGCTTTCTGTCTTCTCTTTCTCTCTCGTGTTACAGTATGGATTGTAGGCCTATGTGTGTGTCTGTAGGTGTTCAGGGCAGTATCAAACATGGCTTAAAGGGAAATGTGCTATATGTCAGTATATCGCTGGTTAAACCTACGCACATGTTTATATCACAAAATAAATCAATAAGTTGTAAAAAGATCCTTTTTACCTGAATTCATACACCCATGTTTAATTGGCCTGTAGCTTTATGGCCAAAATAAAGGTAGATAGATGATGAAGCTTTTTAGAGAATGCATAAACTGGTACAAAAATATGAAGGCCATTTCATCCTTTTTCCTTATTATTACCTGCTAAATATAATTATACATGATCATAGTTTGCAAGTGTAATTGGATACACTGGAAACTCACAATTTGCTCATTAACACTCTGAACCCATGTTACACAGCCTATTAAATGTAATTTGGCTGTTTTACAGCCAAATACATTTAACATAGTATTGAAAAGCTCCTGCTTCAATTTGTATGCCACCCACCAAATCTTTTGCACAAAGTGGATTAGCTATTGTGATAGATCGCACAGGGAAAAAAGGTCTGGGACAACATTGTCTACAAGCACTAAAACATGGGAGTGGCAATGTGAAATGGACTAGAACATTCTGAAGTTTCATACTATATTGATGCCAGTGTCCTGTAAAACAAAATGAAGTGTGTGGTGGGATTGGATAAAAAGGGAATAGGGGGGAGGAATTGTTTTTAGACTGATGATGAGTTGCACTAATGGTCACAGAGCCAGTGTAAAAGAACAGAGGAAGCAAGTGAAATAGCACAGACACAGCATAATACAATGGAGGAAGGGGGGAGTGTCCAGATTTTCATTTTTAAAAATACAGAAATGTGCCCTCAATCTTTAAACTAATATAAATCTTGCTGTGCTAAGCAGACACATTAGTCAGCATTCCTCCGCCACACGTTAGAGTTAAGTCTTCAAGTCATTATCTTTGCATGTAAAATGACTACATGAAACAAGGTAGGCTGACTGTCTAAAGGGGGAAAAAGTCCATTTACTTAGAACCAGCTTTCAGCAATGTACTGAAAGGCAGTTTGATATGGTGATATAACCCATAGTTTGATATGATGGTTTGAATCTTACGTAAGATTGAAATCTTTTACATAAATGTTGGGTTGTGTAAGCTGTTTTATAAAGTTTTATAAGAAAAAAAAGATCAAGAAATATGAAATAAATGTTAAAGACTGCCTCTGACTGATGAGTATCACATTTTGACCTTGTTAACCTATTAATGAAGTGTTTTTAAATACTGAATAAGCAGTCAACAATTGAAGATTTCTGCTTATCTTATCTTATCTAATTCTTATCCTGATGACTAGCAAGGGTGAGGCTTCAAAATGTAAAATCAAAACTTATCATTTTGATACTTGTACAAGTAGTTCTTCCTTTCCTTCCTTGTCTGGTTGTAACATGTATGGATGAATTATTCCAATGTTGGAACTTGTTAGGATGGATCTTATAGTTGATTGGTTTAGTAATAGGAAGGTGAAGGGTTAGCTAAGGGAAGAGTTTATAAGGCTATAAATGATCATAACCCCATCCATATTTTGTGGATCATCTCTTTAACTATACTTTTTCAGACCAAGACCAAAAAGATTAATCTATCAGTGCATACATTATGTCTTCATATGATTATGAAGATTATCAGTTGTTGTCAATAAGTTCTACATAATCATAAGTATTCAATATTGACCAGGTGCACATGTTAATATATTTTTTCTGCAAAGCTGTGTGTGTTCTCTGTTACACAATGTCTGTTTCTGAGAGGTGCTGATGATTTTGCTTTCAGCTTGCCCGCCACATGGGAAAAACTAAATTTAATTCTTTCTCACTGATCAAGTATTCAACACAGGTATCCACTCAGGCCACAAGGCATTTCTACTTTATAGCACCTGATACAGGAATCAAATGAAACAAAATTAAACTGAGCCTCTTATAGGCCTAATGAATGGAGAATGCAGTAGCTGCTCTTTGCTGGGAGGCATCAGAAAGTCATGATGAAAGGGAAAATCTTTTATGTTCTAAAATCACAGATTATATCAGAAAACAGTCCAATCATAAAGGGCACTTAAGGGCACTCGAATGAATGACCTTGTTTCACACCAGTGCTATGCATTTACAGTTTACTGCTCTTGAACTCTTAGTAGAGGGCAGACATTTTCTTTCCTTCACACGCCCTGCTGTTTTAAAGATAGCTTTTATATATATATAAGATGAAATATACTTTAATGTATATCCCATGCCTGCTCTTTCCCACACTCTCATCAACAGAAGCCATCGGACATTAGTGCAGGCTATAGTGTTGAAACTTCAGAAGATGAGTTGCGATGAGAGCAGTGTGTGTGAGGATGTGTGTGCATTAAATGCCTGGCACGTTTCAGCATGAAGCCCCACAGCTCTGGTCAGCCAGTGGCTAGTTCTCAGGAAAGGAGCAGACACGCTAACATACAAACACAGACACTGACACAACTGTGAATGCCATCTGCCTTTTGCAGGCCCCTGTGGAGCTGTTGGGCCATTAGAGAGTTGTACAAAGGAGTGGGTGGTCACTGTAGTCATAGAGGGAAAGGGTTCAGGGAAAGGAGAGGAAGAACAGGAAGGAAGGGTGTTTGAAATTGCAGATTTATCACCCTCCACCTGCTGGCTACTTAGTTGTAATCGGCCATAAATCTGTTGATAATGTGCCAACACAATTGCTTGATGCCAGCTTAAAATCGGATCTGATGTTTTCCAACGCTCCGTTTACTCAGATGCATCTTACTGTCGTCACTTATCCTGCCACTGGACTATGGAGACCTAGTGGGTTTTTTTTTTTTGTTGTTGTTGGTTTTTTTTAAATATGACCTAAAAGGCCAATTACTGCGGGGAGAATATGTGCCACAGAAGACAGCGTATGGTCTCCATCTACTGGAATTGTAACATGTTATCGTTGCACCCGGTGACCTTGCACTAGGTTAAGTAAAGTCCCCCATGTGAAAACAACATTGTTTGTTTTGCATGCAAACAAGGTCTGTGAGTGCATAATGAATCAGTAAGCAGGGCGATCTCCAGACAGCTGCTGAGGACATTCCTGAGGTTCTGCTTGAACTGTAATTGAAAGGCAGAAAAGCAATCCTCTGGCATCCACAAAGCTTTATCCAGCATTCACAACCTTGTTTAATATATTTTGCATGTGTATGTTAGTTGAAAACCTGTTGAGTTTTTCTTTTATATTAAGGAGCAAAAACTTTTTAGCGTGATGTATTTAAATTGGACAAGTCAATTGTCACTGTCAGTATAGTGTCAAAAATGATAAACTGTATGTTTATCTGTTTTTGTGAACGTATCACTGTGTGTCTGTGTTCTAACAACTCTACATGAGAGCGCCCCAAATGTGATGCCAACGCATGTTGCCAATATGGTCATGTTCCCAATCTGGGAACCTTTTGTTGCACTGCCTGTTGTCTACTTTGGACTTTTGCTGAAATGTTAATGTTTTGTAGTTAATTATTTGGATGTGTCTAATAGACTTTCCACATATTAATGGTACATTTACAGTAACATTTGTAGTGGTATTTACTTGTTTGTTCTTTCCCAATGTTAGACCTAATTTAAAGTTTAAAATTACACTGAAAGCACAAAAAAAAAAAAAAAAGTGCCTTATAAGCAGATTTTGTGTCATTTCAGAGATGTGGTAACATAAAGCAGAGTATGAAGAAGAAATAGAAGGTCTATTATAACTCAGTTAAAGCGGCTTTGATCAGAAATGAGTCTGGCCACTTAACCAACAAATGGTGACACACGGGTTGGGGTAATTAATAGCCCTTCATAGAAGTGTCGGTGTAGGAGCAGCTACTATTAAGTTTGCATTGGCTAATAGAAGAAACGTCATTGACAAGAGGATCATCGTAATCAAATAAAAGGTGTGCCATTTTAACGACGCATTATTTTTAACTTAGGAGAAAGACGGAGAGAAAATTTGCCCGCAGGGAGTTGAAGCATCAATGAAAATGAGAAGGCACATGAGGAAGAATATGATTATGTAGTCGGGTATTGCACAATAAATTATTTAAATGTATGCACTGTAATCATAGCCAGGAGAGTGAAAGAATGAAGAGTGAGCCAAGAGAAGAGCCACGCTGAGGGAGATGACAGAGACACAAAGTCTCCTAATATGTGCTGTGAGATATTAATACACATTGTTTCAATATGCGTGTGCTCTCTATATCCATTGAAATTAAGTAGCTTATTTCAGCAAAGTTATTTTTAAAATGCAAGGTTTGCCCACCCTCTAAAACTCTGGAACTTCATGGTTGGAGGAAGCCAAGATTAAATAGCATGAGAAAACATAAAGAAAAGCTGCCATGACGCAGCCGGTTGTCAGTGTTTTCACAGCTTCATATGTACAGTATAAGTAACCCATAACTGGAGTGCATTCACAAGCAAATCCTAAAGAGCCAGAGATCTCTTTCCTCTTGTGATTAAATTTCAACTTAGTCATTTTCGGTGCCATTAATTCTATGTG
>KV751398.1:925512-936340 GCA_001698575.1 Mola mola
TGTGCTTCGGGACTAACCTCTTCAATTTCACCAGCTGTAGTGAAACATCACAAAGTGAACTCTGCCCAGGTCTTCAAAAAATTTAGCCTTTATTGACAGCTTACCTTGTTACAATATATTTCAAGCACCGCTAGACTGCCAACTAGCCACAAGCCCTTTTAAACTGCCTTTTGAAGGTGCTTTTTGTCTGGCTTTTCCCCTGCCTCGCTGTCTGTGGAAAAGGTGGCTAGGCAGCCTGGGGGTCAGTTTCGATGCACCTCTGATCTGCCTATGTTGGTAGTATCAGAGGCGAGCCGGTGTCTGTAAATGGGTAAGCCAGTTGTCCGGATCAAGGATGGGATGTTATGATGACACAACAAACAAAACAACCAGTTCACTCGCTGTCGGACCATCCCTCTGTTTGCACCATAACAGCAGTGACACACAAGCACTGATCAATAAGCACCGATCAATAAAGCAAATATCAGCAACAACACAAAATCGCTAATATGCCACACACTTAATGCAAAGCAAATAAAAAATTTGTGTGCTTGATGTGTTAACAATATTAATATCTGCAATATGCAGACATTAATATTGTCTTGCTGTAGCGCAACTGAAAGTGCCTGATTATAACAACTTTACCAGGTTCCAAAATCAATGGTGTTATAAGCACATTCTGATGCTTTACAACATGCGTTCTGTGAAACAACAACCTTTAAAGTTTCAAACTGTTTTGGTCTTTAAATATGCAATTTACCATGCAAAGTACTTCATTGAGATTAAAAAAAAAAAGATCAAACATTCCAGGTTGGAAATTTGCTCATTGGCAACCAAATGTGATATCTAGTATCCAAAACTAAAACTAACCAGTTCAGACACAAACGTACACTGCACTGCAACAGCAGCAGCAGCGATAAATACATGTCTTACCACCTGTCCGCATCACAGAAATCCAAATGTGGTATTTTTTTTCTGGGCTGGTGCTGATCAAGGGCCCATCACGGCATTATTGTCCAGACTGTCCTAGACGGCACACGGGGGACATTGGGGACCTAAGCAAAGTTTTTTATATGTTTTCTAAAAAAAAATGTAAGTCTTCAAAAAATAGCTCAGTTTTTTCCCAAAGTCCTTCCAGGAAAGTGTCTCTGTACCCTTTAATGCCGGTTCACTGTATAAACAGCCAGACTGAAGCACCTTATTCCTGTGCTGCTTGGTTCAGTGTAAACTAACAAGGGCAGAGAATTGGCAAACGTTCGATGCAGGGATAAGGCAGACCCTCTGTGTAAAATGGGTTCATGTTGCCGCTCGGCACATACATCTTACGTATCGCCTTGTTCCTAAAAGAGTCCCACTATTCTTGCAACACCAGATAACTACAATATGGGAAAGTGTACATAGGTATACTGTATATATAGATGTATAGAGAGAAAACATTTTGACTAAAAGTTGACTGAAACGACTAAAATGTAAAAACTAAAAGTGACCAAAATGTGCCTAAAACTAATAGATATTTTCGTCTAAAGATTTAGACTAATTTTAAATTAGCTGCCAAAATTAACACTGTTTTGGCTGAATATGTAAAACATTAATTGTATTTATTTATTAATTTATTTTTCTACAAAACCTAAGTAAGAAAATGCAATGTATATATTGATTTTTGTTGTTGTGTTTTGTCTTTTGATCTCCTTTCTTGTTGTCATTCTTTTTTAGATGAATATCCATTCTCATCTAGGAGGAGTAACATCAATTCCATTTGCTTGTTGTGGTGTAGTAGTTATCTTGTAGGTATTATTGACACTCATCCCTGTTTTCAATAACTGTCTTGAATAGTACATTGTTCTAATGAATTATAGGTGAAAATTACCCTTTTGTCCTTAAAAGCTAAATTGCAGCCTTCAGCAGCAACGGGAGATGCAGTTGAATTAGTTTCTACTGGGTTTTAACAATAAACTTCTTTTGTTTCCTTCTTGTTTAATAGCTCTCTAAAACTTTGTTAAAGGTTGATATTTTCTGTAACTCAAGGGAGGTGACATTGGGCCTCACTTGAGTGTGTTGAGGATATCTCATTCACACCCACCTTCCCTGCCACGGCACATGAAAGCACCACAGGCACATCAGTGGGAGTGCATTGCGGCGTGGGCAACGCCTTGGCTTTGTAGACAGCTGAGACGACAGGGCCAGATCTTCAGAGGGTACAGTGATGTAAGCTCCCTTTAATTATTTAGCCCTCAGATATTAAAGCGGTGCAACTTGGGTGCCCGCGCCAAGGATTTGAGTCTCCACTGGGAGTGCTCACCATTAATAAACAAAGTGACTTGTATTATGTATGACTGATGCTTTGAAAAACCGCCACATCTGCCTCTCTACCCAATCCAGAGGAGTTCTGGAGGCAGAGGAAAACACTTCCATTAGTTTTGGAAGTATCTGAACGCAAATACAACCCAATATCCTACAGCAAAAAATTATCCTCCTGCAACCTCATCTTCAAGTTCATTTGTTTTCTTTTTGAGTGTGTAGTCAAAAAATATCCAAGGCAACTAAAGATGGTACATTAAAAGTTTATTAACGATGTCGGGAACTTGTACAAACACAGAGCACAACAGACTCTGTGTCCATACAAGCTCAGTTTGACATGTGGTAGTGTGGTGGTTTTTAGAGTCCCGTCCCCACAAAGGCCTCCAAAAGTCACTCGCACCCCGTTCCAACTTTTGGTCGCTGGAATGCTGCCTAATTTCCCTTATCAGCCGTTCTCGTGGCCTTGGCGACCTAAGACAAAAAGCCATCACCGTGAAAAGATCAGTAAAGCCAAACTGGAAGAAGGGATTTAGAACAGCTGTTTTCAAAGGGAGGTCTGGATATCTTCAGGGGTCCCCAGAAAGAGGGGAATTCCTTCCCTAAATAATACAGTGAGATAATTCATGGCTGTTTTGGTCATAAGTTTAATACACTTTCTGTAATAAAGCCTCTAAAAGTAAAATAAGAAAGGGGACCTCGGAGTCTGTGGTCAAAATTAGTGTCTCTTTCCCATAACACAAAATATTTTGCCAACCATTGATTTCTAAAAATAATCTGCATTTGCTTTCAGCATCATCTAATGATTTAGATGAGATAGTCAGACTGCTATTGACAAGCACTGTGACTTTTGCTTACCGTGCTTTTATTTACATGAATGATGCTTTGTTCTTGAATGACCTCTTTCTGTGTCCTGTACAGTTTTAACCTAATCTATTAAAGTGCAAATGTTACAGCTTGAATTAAGTGTTTATACTAACTAATCACTTTTGTGTTAATGGCATTCTTAGTATCAAAACTTTGCAGAGTTCTAGGGAACCTAAGAGATCTCAGCATCAGCATCTGACACATTTATGCATGAGCTCTGATGACTGACAGAAGCAGCATCCTTACAATCATTCCCCCCTGCCACTATCCTGGATAGGCCCACAAGTCTTAACTTCATGCAGCCTCTATATTGCATAAAAGCGGGAAAGATATCTATAGGAAAATGAGGAAGAATGCTGGACAGAGTAGGGAAAAGAGGAAATGCTTGCACAGCAGGGGAGGCAAAGGGATGTTTGAGTTTGAGAGTAAACTACAGAGTGATAGAGTCTCGGTATCCTGTGTGTTTGAAGCCCTAACTCATCTTCTTGCACACAGAGGGCCTTGACATACTTAAATCTCCTCCCTGGGGTCTTTGGAGGGCTGTGGAGATGAACCAAGGCACTACTGGAGCAGAACCAAAGATAGGCGAACCCCCATTACTTTCTACTTAGGCTCCACTTTGCTGTGTGCTTCTGCCATCTTATCCCAGCCCATCAAGTCATTTCATTGTGGAAAAAAGCTTTTTGGAAATGTGCCCAGGTGATGCTCTCATTTGGAACAAACCAAAAAAGCTACACAGTTCTGGGCCAAAAAGTCCCTAAAAATTAACTTTTTCAGATCAGTTGCTCTTCTTCCCATGTCACAAAAGAAAAGTGCATCCTTTTCATTGCTTACCTGATGATGACAACCTTGACAAAGCAGCATAGATAATGCAAAATCACTGACTGAGTGGGCATTAGGCAGATAGATTTTTCCAACTGTGTGTTACATTAGTGCCAGGTTGACTTTAGAAGAGGTCAGTGTCATGTGACAATAGCTATCTGATCGTTGGGTCTGATATTCACATTGGGTGTGGACCAAATGCAGCCTCTTCCCTCTTTGGATGAAGTAACAGTGCAGGTCAATATCTGCCCAGTGAGAGCCAAGTCAAAGCAATAACTCGTAGGGGCTGTAAACTAGATTGATTCCAGTGGAGATCAGTGCAGGCAGAGCTTCTACTAATGTTATTGGTGCAGTGATAGTCTATCCAGCATCATCCTGTACTTACAGAGAGAGCAAAGTCTATAATCTGTCTGCAATGATAACTGATATGTTGGGATCTTTATCTTTATTCCCAAGAGGGAAAAGAAGAAACATCTCATGGCCTGTAGTAACGCAAATCACTCAGTCACTCATCCTCTACAAGCTTCACTCTATCCAGCTCCCCCTCTCCTTCCACTTTGCAGCTAATGTCTTCATATTGGGCTGCTCATTGACCACCAATAGCAGGATATGTAGGCAGGCTAAGAGGCTCAGTCTGGCAGAGAATCTAAACAATGGAATGTTTTCCCCTAAATCTCCCCTTTTAAACCACAGTGCTAAGTGTAGAATGTCTCCCAAAAAAGATATAACAGGGGAGAAATATGACATTTCATCTGCCTATTTGTTTATGGTGGAGGACTAAATCATTGTAGAGTCATATAAATTGAAACTGGCATTAACACCTCTCCTACATACTAGAATTCATACAGAATTTGATTGTCTAATGTAATTTAGGTTGTCTGAAATCTTTTCAATTAAACTTCTGTATCTTGCATCCTGAAGCCTAAAAGTTCTCCTCAGGTAGTACAGAACTACCTTAGTGCATATTCGTCAGCCAAGATAAAAGCTGTTCAGTTCACAAGCATTTGACAAATGACATTTGACATTTGACATGCCACAGTGGTAAACTTTCAGCAAGGTAGATTGATGGTATGAAACTAATTAAGGCTACATTCTGGCACCAAACAAACTCAAACACTATTGCTTGGATACTGAAACCTTCTCCTGACCTCTCTGGGTCAGATTGTATCCGCATTTCAAACATTTCTTTCACAGAAACCTTGATCTGTTTACAAATGTTCTATTCTTGCTTTAACACCTTTCCACCCATCGTGTCCAGCTCAGAGTTAGTTATTCTTGGTTAACATTTCTTGCTATTTTAATGTCCACTTTCTTTCCTTACTATTATTAAGGGCCAGATAAAGCCAGTGCATTTGCAATGACTGGCTCAAGTGACATGTAGCCATCTTGGCTGTGTGCAGAGGTGGCTTTCTCGGTGCTGTGTCTGACTTGAATCATTGCTTCTGTGGAGATATTGTTTTTGCCTACCTGTAAGGCATCCGTCTTGTTTTGTCAGGTTCTTTCCTCCATTATTAACCCCCATCTTCTTTAGTGGTCCTGCAATGGTGATCTCTCATATGACACAGAGACACACAAAGCTCTCCAGGCATCGCTTTTATTTCACTCACATATAGAAGCTGTTGTCCTTACACTTTACTTGGGAGATCAAAGGTCCGAACTATTGAGGAGTAATAAACAAGACTGATGTTTGGCTGTAGTAGAGGCCTTTAAGTTGTAGATAATGGATGCATTGTTGCGCTGTCCTCAGCAGGTACGTGTTTTAAGCCCATTCGGACACACACAGAACATTCAATTTCTGTTTTGACAAGGCTGTTCAATTCTTAACCCCAGCAACCCACTGTATTATTTTAACCCTGTCACACACACAGGAGATGTGGGATTCCATCACTATTTTTACTCAGTGATTCAGAAAAGCTAAAGTATGTACATGATTCCCACGTGAAAATGTACTGTGGTCAGAAAATGTGATGTGCCTCATTTCATTTCTACCAACCCCATTTGTCTGTTTCTGGGCCTCCACATACTGAAAGATGTCCAATTGTGTCCGTTCCCAAAGACGGCTTCAGAAATGTCCTGCAATGTAATGTATGTAATCAAATATTAACCTGGGATTTTTATCACCTTTGAAAATGACAAACCTTTCTCATATGTTTATTGCCTAAGTTAGTTAGAAGTTAGTTTTGTGGCGTGAAAGTTCAGAAGGAATTGTAGCACCTCCATTGAATGCTTGGTAATAAAATGAGAGCCCTGCTAAGTTGTTTGCATGTCCATACTTCATTATAGCTTACACGCAGCTGCATTTGTCCCTAGTAGTAATCGTGGTGATGTTGGTTAGTTCATGTCAGAATCAAAGTGTTGTCTGTATGAGGCAGTTTGCACTGATGACAGAGGTAGCAATATTTTTTATGGTACCCTGCTGCTGTGTGTCACACAACGCTAGATAGATAGGACAGGAGCACATCGAGAGGGAGAGGATTGACAAATGCTGGCACAGTGGGCGAGCAGGTGAGAGATGAAGAGCGTTATTTTTCTCCCTCTCTCTTTTTCCTCTCAGTGCCGAGAGGTGACCTCTAGCCCAGTGATATGAAGAGAATGTCACGCAACATTACCCCCTTCTTCGCCCCAGACGCAGATGAAGTTTTATTTTTTGTGCCATGCTGTAGAGAGAAAACAATTTTTTTACTCCTTGATTAATGTCTGGTATGGGCAGTACACAAGAAGGCAGCAAAGACAGGATTGGTATGCTTTCATATTTTCTTTGTCTCTGATTTTGCACATATAATACTTAGGCTGTCAGCACTGTCAGCAGAGGACTAGCGTCCAGGGTCTCCACCCTCAGGATGCTACCTCTGATTCTGACTTCCTTCCTTTCACACACAATCGTTTTAACACAGTATAAATTCTTATTTGCAAATCGGCACACGAGTTAAGGGGCATGAATCCCAATATGTGCAGTATCTTTGACAATCAAATCAAAATGTTTCATTTTTCCCATTGCATGAAGCTGTGACAGCAAACATTACCATGAAACTACATGGAAAATACAACAAGCCTGTGCCAGAGGACATCTTTATGGACATGACTCTACTCCACATAGTGCACTGGCGACATGTCAGTATGGTTCGTCACCTGTGGGAGCTTTAATCCTCCACGTGTTTAATTGCAAACTAAAGAGATTCTACCCCAGCCTAATCTTTGCTTCCTCTCTGTAATAACCTTTTAATTGTGACAACTGGACTTTCCATTTTTACCACTGACACGTTTGGTCAGTTTGCTTAGAAACCAAATGCTAGTTTGACTTTTATAGGCTGGGTTCATCCTTCAGGTCACACACTCAATCTTTTCAACTGCATATGGATGGTATTTCATGGTAGCAAATGTCAGATATGACAGATGGTCCCTTCAGTGGGCAACTATCAGAAGTTTGTCAAGTCTGACATGTGAAAGGTGCGGTAAGATGATGCTGGACAGTTGGTGGTGGGGCTGGCTTAGAGCTTGGCTAAATAGGGACCCGATGTTTGTTACTTTCTTTTTAGCATTTTACAATATATATATAAATGCATTTTAAAATATACTGGGAGGTAAAATTACTGTGTGTGGGTTGATATACATTGGTGTTGGTGTATGTGTTGGTACAATTTGCAAAATGGAATCCATTGCCAAGCTCATCAGAGAGTCACGCACAGCATATCACATTGTTTGCATTTAGAAAGTGCTCTACTTAGTGTCATCTCAATACCTCTTGATGAGTGGAAACTGACAGAAGGTTCCTCACACTGCATCGAGTAGGAGGCCAGTAATGTATAATGTGTGGGTGGTAGAACAGATTCAGGCATCTGGGAAGGTTACTTTCACTCTAAAATAACAGTTGAAGCGAATATTTGATTGGCAGGAAAATATCTGCTCCATTCTCTCTGCGTTTCATTGCTGTTTGAATTCGAATTATGCTCTGCACACTCGAAAAGAAAAGACAGTTTGTTATCGATGTGGCAGGATATCTTTTCTCATATTTGCTCAAGACTCAAGGGCGTCTTACATAATGAAGCAAAAAGTCAATTGGTGACTATGAAACAATCACTACTCTTGCAGGGTTTCTTTTTTTTCACCAAAAAACTACTATTAAATATGTGTGCCAAATCTAGTGTGACTTTTAAATACTATCTAGGGTTAGAGGGAAAAACACAGGTGTTGACCATGTAGAGATGGTTTTGATAATAGAAAAAAGTTGGCTTTTGGAAAACATTATTGAAGCTTGATTTTTACAAGGCCCTTTATTACTGCTTTTTTTTTTTTCTTCAAACAAGCTACAATGGCAATAATAAATCCGCTTTATAGATAGATAGATAGATAGATAGATAGATAGATTCTATATACTAGAGTTCACAAAATATTCACACAGATGAAATTTATGCCAAAAGCCTGTAAAATACATTACACACAGTAAATTAATATAATGCTTTGACATGATGTGTGAAAGATAACTGAGTCAGTAACACTGAATAAATTATTTTGAAATTGGCCAATGCATATGTAGATGATAATAATACATTTTAACCTATGCTTAGGTATGTTAATGCAGGACTTCTTACAGAGTAGGTGCAGTTATAACTTTACTTACGTTATGGTTAAAAATCTGAGTACTTATCCCGTCTCTGCTTGGTATGTCAAGACCTAAATTAAATTTTTAAAATGTCAACTTCACACCAAAGGCCAAAGAATGCAAAATCAATTTTATAGATTTTAGTACAGCTCAAACCTCACCTCTTCTCTATCCTAAACATGTACTTAAAGTCTTCTTTAAAAGAAATACATAAATACTACAAAAAAATTATGTAAATTATTAATTTTCCAAAAAGCTGCGAGAACTGAAAGTCTTTTATCACTGGTGACATTCTTGTGGTATATCTAGTGGAAATTTCAGGTTCAGTTCAGGTGTGGCGAGCTCCTTTAACAAGAATTGACATCAAACTTTTAATCACTCCATCAGCCCACTAGTGTGTCACAGAATCTAAAGCTAGTGCCGGTAGTGTTTTACCTTCTGTCAAACTTTCCAGGAAACAGCCACTGAAGAGTAAAACACTAAACAATTAAACAAATAACAAATAAAGTCCATACAGCCTTTGTTTTGCATTAAAAAGCACTTAATAGTGATGGGAAAAAAAGCCATGTAGGAATTAAGAGGAATAGAAGCATTTTATAAACCATTGTGAATTTTCCCATGGATAGTTACTGTATTTCACAATACAGAGCGTTTTAGTTTGTTCTTGGAGCTGGTGCCGCTTAATCTGGTATCAACGTAAGTGGCTGGTTTGCCAGAAAGGACCAGAGACAACCAGAGCAAGAACCAGACTCAAACATATCTGAAAGCAGTCACATGCCACATTTTGATTTAGGATTAATAGAAACGTCCAGCATGGAGCCACCAGTCACCCCCTTTCCCCACAAAAGGTTCCTTTCCAATATACCATAATCCCTTGATAATTTCAGGTCAACTGCTGTCTTCATTGATTGTCTTTCCCATTCTGATGCTGCCTGTTCCATCTCGTCCTCGCCAAACCAGTATTCTTCAGTATTTCCCCATCAGTGATGTGGAGCTGAGAGGCTTTGGGTGCTGCTGCTGGAGCAGCTGTCACCTGCACAGCGGACGTTCTTAATTGGCTCCCCTGGGGGAGTTACCTTGGTGGAGCAGAGGAAGGCACTAACTGCAGAGGCGTGATGAAGAGAACCAGAGCTCATGCAGGCCTAGTTTAAAACCCACAAAACAAGCCTCCAGGCTGCATTAATGTGCCTTATATTTCAGTTGACAACTGGGGGCAAAAAAAATCTTTATCCATTATAATAGTCAATGTTGTTAAATTAATTTTTTATATAATGGTTATAGGTATTGAAGAGTATATGAGCTTTTGATAAGAAAAGGAGGCTTGCTTGTTTTACATTATCAGGAGCTGTCAGACTCTCTAATACTGAACCTCAACTGCATAGTTTCTTATAAGTGTGACACCTAGTGCACCAATTTAACATAACGACTTTATTTTATTTTAAATTGTATGTTACATTGATATGAATTAGTAAATTCACCCAAGTACGACTAAGTACCAACTATTAACATCTACGTAGATAAAATTAGCAATCTCATATGTAGAAATGAGCATTTACATTAATGAAGTATTAGCATCAGAATATACCAACAGTACAAACACTACAAGTAATGATACTTGGCAGCTTCTAAAAGCTTGTTAAATGTTCATATTGTTTTTATTTTTTGACCATGTTATGTATTGTTAACCTCAATAAGTAATGAAGACTTTCAAAAGACAAAAATAATAAAATAGGAATAAATCAAAATTACACTGAAGCCCACTGCTTGAGCAAATCTACTCATTTTGCACCTCTGAACATACAGGCCAGTGTTCCCAACAACTAGCAAAGGCTTTTTAAAAAATACTGATTATTTCATATTATTAAGATTGCCATAAATTGTGTGTCCTTATCCCTATTGAAAGCTACGATGTTAACAAAGACGAGACATTCTAACATGTGTGTGTCACTCTATTCCATGCATAACATGGTCCAGTCCAATCTCCCACCTTCCAATTTCCACAATCGATGTAGAAATGACTGTATCTCAGATTCTCTTTCTCTTCTCTTTCCGTTTCTGTTATGCTGACCTTCACTGAGTCTTTGCATTCCCCTTTCTCTCCATTTCATATCACCTTAATATACCTACATCTGTCTATTGTTTTTTTCAATCTTGCTGGCTTTGTGCAGTGCACTGCCAGGGAGGAAAGCTAAGTCGGTGAATACGACATTTACATCCCCGCTCTCTTTTTTATTCTTCAGCTCTGCCATCCACAACGCCTTGGTT
>KV751398.1:936441-951074 GCA_001698575.1 Mola mola
TATCTTTTCCTCCTCTCTCTCATCCCCACCCAACATGCTCTCTTTCGTACCATCTCTTACTGTACTATCCTATTTCCATCCAATCCCTTTCTGTTTTCCTTTATGTCTGCTGCTGCAAATTGTCCAGCCCACTCATTACAGCTAAAGCAATTCCAGCACTTTTATTTATTTATATTTTCCCTCTAGCATACCTCTCACGCCCATTAGTCCAGTCCAGACTTATGCAGGGCCATCATTATGGAGCCAAACAAATAATAGTGATTCTGCTTCCCTTGCTATTTCTTGAGACATGAGTTGACAGGGAGATAGATAGATGAGGGGATGGAATTGGAAGGAATCAGATCAGGAAGGCTTGAAGGGGATAACTTGAGTACCAGAGAGCATTGCCGATCCCACTAATGGTTGTGTCTCAGCATAACCCAAGGATTTCCTTTTTGGCAGGCGCAGGGTTGTATGATTTCTTTTCCAAAGTTTATACAGCAAACAAAGCTGTCAGCATGGACTCCAGGGTCTTTACACTGCACTTTCAGACACTGTAAACACTCAGACACACACACACAAAAATTCTGTCTTGACGTCACTTGCTTTTTTATGATTTATTATTTGACTACACAGAAGATTTTCACTCTGACTGAATCAATGTAATACCAAAACTGGAATCAGTCACATGAGCATCACCCATACTGCGACAGACACAAGAGCCATTGCAACAAAGAAACAGAGTCTGCATGTATTTCCTAATGATTAACATTAGTTTATTAGATAGTACTCATTAGCTTGAAGTAGTGCAGGAGAAGAAACTTTGTGCTGTGATATTTTCGAAGCCTCTGGTTTCCTGACATTTCATCTTATTTTTTAATTAAAGTCAGGTGGAGGTGAAAGGGGGTGACTGACATTTTAGCTCAAATTGTTTCCTATAGCTGCCACTGGTTTAAGGGTGTGTTTTCCTTTTTTCCTGGTGAGTAACCAAGCAAGGACAAAGGGCTGTACTCGTGGGTATCCTGCACTCTGAATTGTACAACCACTGGGCCTGGCTGTTTGTACATGTTTTGTACAAACACACTCACAAACACTCATATTCACAGCACAGGATCAGAACAATGCATCTGTGTCTGTTCTTGTTAGCAAACAGTGCACACACAGCAGGTGTGCACCTGTATTTAAAGAGCTACACAAATGCAGAACTGTAAACAAGGTATAGGACCTGTATAGGTCCAGCACTAAGTAATGTGATTTTTTAAAATGACATGATTAAACCTGGCCAGTTTAAACACTCACACCAAATGTCTACCCACACATATAAATGATGTTCATGGACTTACGTATATTATAACATTCACTAATCATTTATCATTGCTACTCATTTTCATTCTTTTTTACGGTTAATGTAGATACAAGTCTTTTGACGTAAACAACATTTGACGCGGTGTGAGTACTCCAACATAAATCCATTTAGTACAGATGTCACAGCAAGTTTGAGGACCACACTCCGTACTTAAATCCATTGTCCCAAAAATCTTGGCCACTGAGAAGTGAATTCACATTTACAGACATATCTCCTTCACTATATGAGACCAGTCTTCACCAAATCAGGAGATCATACACTTTCATCATACACATGTGATGTATCTCCTGCTGTGATGCTTTCTTTGCCATGGCAGCTGTTTTTCTGTGTACATCAGGGATTTTTAGGGATATACCCTTGTGGTCATGTGTCAAATTAACTACTAGTTGAGAAATACTTTCAGCAATGTTAGTAATCTTGTTAAATATTGGTGGCCAGTGTCTCATAAGGCTTTGGAGGAGAACTTGCCAGCATCCACTGTTTTTCCTTTGTTTATCGGCAATGATACACCTTTAAAAGAAAAAAAAAAAAAAGATAAACAACTTTGAATTACTCTAAGGAAATGGCTGGTGCACTGAAAATGTTGGCATGTGTTTAATCTATAAAACAATGTTTTAACAAAATCTAAAACTTTCACATTGTGGTATTATTGCAAAAAATTCAGTGCAGGTTTTGGGAAATCCTGAAGCAACACTGTGAGTTTTTGATTTAGTTGATGCTCCATCTCAGCTCTGATAACCACAGTGGCAGATCTTCATCTGCTCTTTCTCTTTACTTCTGTTTTTCAACTGCCAGTCCAAGTTGAGCCATGTTTTTTGTCAAGCTCTATGGTGAGCTGCAACTGTAGAACATTTGTAAATAAAAAATCATCTACTGCTGTTAAATCAAAATAGCTTAAGTGATGGATAACCGGACACACTACTGAGTTTCAGAAAAGAAGGTGAGGAAGTGTAGAAAAGAGTCAAAAGTAACTGTGGAGTAATGGAGGGTCTCAGATTAAGGTCAGTTCAGCCAGTTAGGGGGTTGGTTATGCCACTTACAGGGGTCTCCTACTGACTCAAATGATGGCATTTGTCAACTGACAGGCCCAGAGACTACTGAGATTGATGAACGGCACAGATGAGGGTGTTGGGGGAAGGGACACATCAGATGGAATGGTCAACAAAAAGGTCAAAGTTTGAGGTGCAACATGAAAAGAAATTCATACTCCGTACGCAATGATCAGAGAAATGAAAGCTACTTTGATGCCTCATTGAAGGCTTTTCAACTGTAAAGTCAGCAATGTGCTCAGTAGAACTCGGATCCCTGTCTGGTGAACTCTTAAACAAACACACTTTTTATTTGTCTTGAAGTTTTTTTCTGAAAAAAATGTATAAAGAAGAAGTTTTTATAATCTAGTGGATGAATCAGATGAAGTGGATGGACAAATTTTAATGTTTTGACTTAGCAATACCCTAAAGACAACTTTCATGTCCGAACACTGGTAATTTAGTAATTAAATAAACCATTTAAATTGAGGCTTAAGTGGGCAACTATTTCTTTTACAACTGTGGAGATCCCAAGCACTTCAATAAAACTATCTATAAAAAGTTTCCCTTTATAGACAAAAGCATTGTCCAAAGCTTAATGAATTTATTGAAGTTATAAAAAAAAAAGCAAGAGAGAGATGACCCTTTGTTTCAGAGAAGTGCAACATTAACTCATGTATATACAGCTCAACAGAAAGAGATTGGCAGAGAGTATGTGTAAGGAAGCAATTTACAGTACAACTGACCGATGAAGAAAATCACCAACTGGATGAATGGTAGTAGAGAGTAAAACTGAGTAAGTGCAGGTAGTGACTTTAAGGTTAGAGAAGCAGCCAAGGCACATAAATAACCGTTGCAATGCATCTGTTCAGTGACCAGCATTAGCAGACTCTGATCTCTTTGAATGAGTGTTGCTGTAAAACAGCATGTATGTTCAGTAAATAAATGTTTTAACAAATCTAGTGGTCAATCCATGCTAGGATACCATGTTGCCAATGTCATCAAGATTCCCCAACAGTAAGCGACACTTTTTGCCAAATTCTGCCATTAAAGCATCATGTCATTTGTCAAGAAGTGTAAAAATTGTCATCAGGATGGTACAAGAAGCCACAGTAAACAGTAAACACAGTAAACAATGTATCGTTAGGGGGATGAGATTGTGTTCAAAAACTTTCATGGCAGATTGCCACTTATATTAAGATAAGAACTAAGGGCAGCACTATAAAAAATAAAGAGTTGTAGAAAGTGGAAAGTATACAATGTCATGTAATTATGCACATTAAACAGGAAATGATGACAGTTAAGCTTTGCCCTCATGCACAACCCTGTATATCCTGTGTCCTGCAAAAGCATTATAATTATTCACTGGAGACCTATTCTTTTACCTCCACAAAAGTACTGTTTTTGTTTTGGTTCTGGTCTGGAAGTCTTAACATTGGGAAAATTTGGTAAAGATATCTCAACATTCAAGGGGCAGAACTTTTCCTTGTTTCCTTTCGACTTTCCAGAAAGCTAAATGAAATGATTGAGAATAAAAGAAAATGTCAAAAAAGGCTACATTAAACAGGCGGTGAAATTATAAAAGGTTGTAATGCTTGTAATTGGTATATTGCGTTTAATTTTTCTTTTCTTTCCCCCTGTAAGTGAATATTGGGCCTTAATGATATTTTAGGTAGATGTTTGCGGGTTTATTAGGCTTTAGCAGAGGTATGTTCCTGATTTTTTGTTTTTCGTTTGTTTTTGTCTTTGTAGAAGGTCTTGGACAATTGTCAGTTTTTACATTAAATCATGATTTTCATGTAATCTAGTACTTTTAATCTAATTTGATAATAGAGGTTAACATAACATGTCATGCTATGTAGCAAAGTTCAGGGCATTCAGAAACCTCACAGCTGGTAAAATAATGCACAACATAAGAGGGTAATTGTGTTTCTGTGACAGGAACTGCAGCAGACATGGAAGCAGATCAGAATGAAAAATGCTTCCAACGACTTCCTCACTTGTCATGTTTATGACGCTCAGGTGTATAATGATGTTTCAGTATCCATAGACTTGCATACAAATCCACCTTAATAAAATCAACTCTACATTGTTATACATGTTCACTCACCTAAAACACAAAAGTTTTTGCATATCAACCCTAGAGAACAAGATGGATCATCTCAGGATCAAAACCTCAGACATTTCTATTCATGTCAGCTCTCTCTATAGAAGCTAATGGATTTTCCTTGTATCACATCTTTATTGTCTAATGTGCAATGATGTCTCGATGTTTTATGAGCTCAACCTAGCAAGCAGACAGTGATAAAAGTAACACCAAGGCTGATTGATAGCTGCGTAGTTGATGGATACAACCATATGGAGCAGGAAGCTTAATGGGGAAAAACACAGAGCTATTGGACAGGAAGCCACATTAGATGCCTAATGCTGTACTGTTGAGACATCTTGGCTTAATGCATAGGACTGCAAGGACTCAAGTTCTCCATGTAAATGTAAATGGTAAATGTCCTGTATTTATATAGCATAGTCATTGTTGACCACTCAAAGAGCTTTTACAATACAGGTTTTGGCATTCACCCATTCACGCACACATTCATACTCTGGTGGCAGTGACTACCTCGCAGGGTGCCACCTGCTCATTAGGAGCGTTAACCATTCACACCCTCATACACTGATGGCACCAGGAACCTTCTGATCACTGGATGAACACTCTACCATATGAGCCACAGCCGCCCGAAGAATTGTAAATATGCATGCAAGGCAATTGTTGCATTCTTCGATATATTTGGACAGACATGGGCCTGAGGGTTGTTGTAAAGCCTAGAATGGTTATTCTTATACAGTGTTTTTCCTTTTGTTTTCTTTCTAATCGAATGCCCAACGTCTTACCTTAGACAGATCCCAGCTAACAACTTCATCAAATGATTATTATATTACCAGTGTTCAATTAATACCATTGCAATGTCTTTGTAGAATAGACAAACAGGTGTAGTGTTCAAAAATGACAGCTTTTACAGTTAACAAGTATCTTTTTTTTTTTTTTAAATAAGGACACAACATATTTGTAATTAAGAAAAATCTAGAATCTGAAAATAATGCAAGCGCTTGGAAATAATGTGAGATAAACGTTGTTTTGAAATACTAAGGATGTTCTTTTGTCTGTGCATGAGGATTGGAATCCTTTTGTAAAAAAGATGTAAGTTCAGCAGTGCATAGCATGAAGAGCGCTCCAGAGGGAGTGGATCTATACCTCCATTTTATGCCGCAATGGTTGACTGCACTAAGCACCCATCTGTAGAAAATCATTGGGTGAGGCAGAGTTTGGTGATGGCTAGAGAAGGTTGGTAATTGTTTGATGTTACAGAGTGAGCAGAGCTTGCATAGGCAGAAATGCATGTTATCTACTAGAGATAATTAATGGTTGTTCTAGTTACCTGGAAAGTTGGATGTCAAAGGCGCTAAAATCAAACCAGTTTGCAGGCCGAAGCAAAATAACATGTTTACAGACACAAGGTGGAGAGTAGTGTTGGTATCCTTCTATAAAACTAAGAACTCTCTGTATCTCTGTCTGTCCCTTACATACTGCGAAAGCTGTTCATCAGGTTGACTTTAAACTTGGTAGGTGTGTCGGATGTGGGAGGAGGATGTGCATGTGTGCTTTTGGTTCAATTTGGACTCGTGAGTTGTTTGATATGAATAAAAAATCTTGGCAATTTTGTATTTCATACTTCTTCCTCTATGCCTCTGAATGCCTTTGCAACCCACATTGTGGTCCAAGATTGGTTTCCATCTGTTTTGGGGTTTATCCTACAGGAACACGTCCCGAACACGCATTATACTAGTGACTGATTTAATTACACTGAAAACAAGACTGAGTTACTAATAAATAGTCTAATGTACAGATTTATTAGGATATGTTGATGTACAACACAGCCATCTTGGATTTTGAATTTGGGGTAAATGAATTTCCAAATTTCCATAGGAATGTTCCTTGGAGGCGCTCAGACCATCACATTTCGGTACACTCTTTTACATAATGTAAGCCAATGATGTTTTAGTGAAGTTTTACATGTTTTTAATCGGTTATTTATTTTTTTTATCTCAGGTTAGTTTACTGCTACCTTCTTCTAGAAGTAGAAACAATCAGCCTCTTGACAATATTAAATCTGTCTAATTCTGGTGGCCGCACAGCCCCAGTGCACATTTTTGCACTTTTTATAAGCCATTTCCCATCATTCCTCCTCGTGAACTTCACATTAGAAAAAATTAACCAAAAATCTGGGCCTCTCTCAGTTGCATATGATTTTGTGAGGGATATTATGTAAATTTTTTTCAAACACAGAGTTTCATCCTTTGTATTCACTAGAAAATGACACAACCTACGGAAATGGTGTCAGACCTAAAGGTGAAGCATGCAACTCATTATTCCATTCTAGTCTAACGGACAAAGAAAATCCCGTCGGCAGCGATTGTGAAATCTCAAAAGATGAAAGCATCCTGGGGGATACTCTGTGGCTGGGCACACGAAATGATGGATGGATCATGGCAAAACCCTCACCTGTAGATAAAGCAGTAGTCAGCAAGCAAACCGCCATCATTCCACTGCTCTGCTGGAAAACAGAGTTTTTGACAATAGCACAAATATTAAACCGGTTCCAGGTTCTCTTGAAGCTTCCAGGCTCCACTGACTTGGCTCTGTTGGCTTCTTTCTGAAGCACCCATCATGGTGGTTGCTTCCTTCAAAGTCACTGGTCTTTAGTCAGCCAATCCTCTTAGCACCCGAAAGAGGATCTCCCTTTGACTCTGTGCTGACGTACACAGCATGAGATCTGTCAGATGTGTTTGAGGTGGGAGTATGGCTGCCTTAAAGGCCAAGTTTCTTATTAAATGTATGTAGGTTTTAAATGGAACCCAGAAAACCATGACGGGCTCAATATAATTATTAGTATAGTATTTTGCATTTATAATGGATTAGGAATGTGTTTGTGTGTTCTTGAGGGTCTACCAGCTGATGCAGTACTCACATACAGCACTTTGTCTGCACCACTCTTATATAACCAGCCATATTGTGCTCGCTGATTATCTTATCTTCATTCTTATTTGGTAGGCTGGATGGGCACAATATCTCGTTCAACAGTCCTGGTAATCTCAGTGCCACTTTTTGCCAGGATTTTAGTAATGCTGTCAACTCCTGATAATGACATTGAGCATCAGGGTTTTATTTTACGGCCCTGATGGTCAACAATCAGTCTCTTGACGTTTGACTGGCAAAATATTATTTTTTCAAAGTGCAGTTAACATACAACCTCAAATACCAGGATCCAATTTGCGTGATTATCTTATGTCTGAGTGTGTCTGGTGGCTTAAAGTGCCACTTTTTATGATTTAGTAAGAGGAATGATCACTTTGGGGGGAAAAAGAATGGGTAGTTTATCAGTCTCGGGACAGCTTTAATTGAGCCTGCAGTGTTTGTGTTTTCTCTATATCTGTGCCTCAGACATTTTGGTTGGTAGGATGTTGGGCAGGTTGAGAAATAAAGTAGGTGCATGTGTAATTGATGTCAAAATACTTCAATATATTCTATGCAGGCTATTTTGCTTATTCATTGTTCAATTAAATGGATGTGTAGAAACGATGATTTGAAAATGATAAAGATAGAGAAATGGAGACAAAGGAAAATATGAAAAAGTTGCAAAATGGAAAAAAAAAAGAACTATAACTGTCTTTAAGAAATAGTGTTACTGACAAAGAAAGATGTAATAGTAATACTCTCCTGTATAATGTTTAAATGAAAGAATGATGGTCTCAGTCCAGATGGATAGACTGAGAAATAGACTCTGGGGAAATGCTTGGGAGCCAGGGGAAAAAGCAGGAGGACACTGTTACACTTGGAAAAGATTTGACTTTCTATGGGTTCCATTTTGGCAATGCATCATTGTTAATTCAGAAACAGTTGAGCAAATCAAATGTAGGCCGTTGGAATGTATTTATGTAATTTAAAGAACTTACATAAAGGTGACGAAGCTCACAAAAGAAAGCACTTTAGGCTACTGCACTCCGGTCCAATGAACGTGTTCCACATGTCTCTGCAACTCACATTAGACCTGCATATTTTATGACTTTTATATTTATTTTGT
Source organism: Mola mola (assembly GCA_001698575.1). Lineage (NCBI taxonomy): Eukaryota > Metazoa > Chordata > Actinopteri > Tetraodontiformes > Molidae > Mola > Mola mola. The sequence continues at coordinate 944,952 of KV751398.1, forward strand.
CCTGCCCTCCTGAGTCACAGTATTGCTTCTTAACCCTCCTATGTTCTTTTATATCCATCCCCTGCATTTAATTTCATTTGTCTACATTCACTTCCATTAAGTTTCACATCAAGCAACATTGCAAAGTTACAGTTTCTCACACAGTGCTGGTTCTTCTGCTGGTTTGGTGCACACAACTGAAACGTAAGGAGACTTAAGAAGATGGTTATCATAATGGTTTAACAGGCCAGTCTCCCTTGTCTGATTTGGGAAACAAATGTTAATGCTATTGAAAAATAAATAGACCAGGAACTCGTTATTAAATATAAAGTGTAAAAAACAGCTCCACATTACGACATAATACACAGTTTGTATGAGATTTGTCGTCTTGACTTTACAGTGCCTCATCTATCCTTTGTATACTCTTGATCATATATTTAATATTTTTCAAGAATTATGTGCTGAAAAAAACCCCAATGTTGGTACTGATTAAGACTTAAACTATCCAGAATGACACATAAACAAATGACATGAGAGTACTATGTATGTAGTAATAAATTGCAAATTAAGGGTTGTCTTTTTCTTAAAAAAACATTTTTTGTCTTAGAAAATTAGAAAAACATGACCAGTCTCAGCTTGTGAGTTTGCTGAAATAGGTTAAATAGCTGTAATGTTATCTAGCCCTGACATTTGATACCGACATGGTCATAACAAACACAAGGACCTATATAGAGATCTGATACTTGGCCAGTTTTCGATGGCTTGAACATTTTAAGCCAAAAACGACAATAGCTTGTTAAGCCCCATTTCTAACTAGAGGAACGGTTCGGTATGGTATGCATTTTTTTGCTTTTCCCTTTTCAAAGGCTCTGAATGGTACCCTTAAAAAGTGAATCATACTGTGCCAGTTTTGTCACCATTTATTAGGGGCACTAATCAGAGCTACTAGACTACTAGACCAACTGCTGTCCACTGATCGGTGGACTGACTGGTCGACAGGATCACCACTCCGCCCGTGACAGTTAGGATGTCTTTTTCTTTGCTACATGCAGCCTTTTCTCAAACAGAGCATGTTTACTTTGTGTAGACAGTCTCAGTTTCTTTGTTGACTTTATCAAAGGGGATATACTGCCACGTCATGACACTTATGTAGGTGGTGCCGTCAGCCTTCCCGCTTACCAGGTAATGGTATGGTCACCAGAGGAAACATGCAACCATGATGAGCATACCGTCCCCAAATGTGCTGTACCAAAATGAACTGAATCATACTGGATGGTGGATGGTTCTATTTCCCTCCACAAAAAGTGCCAGATCACAGAAACTGCACAATCACAAACACAGTCTCTGATTAGTCAGCAGGATTCATGGATAGTGGGGGGCAAAAACCAACAGTTTCACACAAAGATTAATCGATAAAGATTCCATTTATTTTGTGAGTTCAGCGAGTTTCTATTGTTTGTTTGACTCAAATTTAAACCATACAGGCATATAAATAATCCTGTCAGTGTCTGTTTTACGATGCTGGTAATTCGTTCATGTCTTTCTGAAGTCTTTATCATCATGGTAATATGTTAACAGCATATTGACATATTAGCAATTCATTCAATATCATTCAATATTATCTTGTTTGTGTAAGCAATGCTTATTGTTATTATCCAATCCACCGACCACTGGAGCAGATAGTTTGAATGAATAGCATATATACAACATAGCATTTAATTAAAGATTAAGCTAAGATTAGTCAGTGTTCAGATCAGGAGGCAATATACTGTATAAATCAAGGTTTTAGAACCATGGACTACTTCAAGACTAGAGGAAGAGAGACTTTATGAGGGTTGCCTTGCCTTTGAAACAAAATATTACAATAATGAAAAAAAAAATTATATTTGAAGAGTGAGAAGTTTGCACATCACTTCTACGTAGGTAATGTGACACTAATTGTGTGTAAAGTCAAGCTGCTGTCAATAAGCTTTTTGTCATGAACACCAAACCAGCACAGTACAATTAGACAAACGCAAGGCATCACATCAGCATCAATGTTAAAAAATGCTCAGGTACTCTGACCAGAGGGCTCAACACATTCCAGCTTAAATAAACACACACAACTAAACTAGCAAATTAAAACCTCGTCTTCAACAATTTGACAACACATACGTTGCAAACAGTCACAACGCAAACCAACAGATAAACATTGCAACGAGTAGCAAAGATGACAATGGATATTAATGCTTCCGAGGGACAATAAAGAGATTTGTGACTCTCTAAGTTTGTAAAGTTGGCTACTTGTCAACAATGTTGTACAAATAAACTAAAAGTATATATTTAAACATTTCTGTAATTTAATTTAGAGCTTTAGCTTGGTGTGTTTTCAATGGTATTGTTTGAATTGACAGGCTGATAATCAGCAAAATGTAAAGGCTAGTTGGGGTTAACAACAGATATCTGGCACCAGCTATTTCTGACTACTGCCAAAATTACAATACATTTTATTAGTAGTAGTGTATTATTCAATCTGGCTGCGCTGCAGCACATACTGTATGTTGACAAAAGGATGAAGACTAATTTGATATGGGTTTTTTTTCTACTTGCATGTTTTCTAATGTTGCAGTGCGCTGAGCTCCCTTTTATTTCATATTTATCATGTTTGCTCTGACACACATACAATTATTTTTAAGATATTTACTTGCCCCAGATTGTTCATGGTTTTTTACTGGTCTTTGTAGCTTTTTGTAACTGTGCAAAAATCATTTCCATCAGAAATATATTAAACGGTCACTTGAACAGAAGAAATTTCAGCATTATGTTTTGGTGTTCCACACTGAAGAACATTTGAAGTGTTAGCGTAGGACTACTATTGGCATTACCACTACCATTTACGTAGTGGTTAATACATAGCAGGAAATTTAGTGTTAAAATGCAAAAAACTTCGTTGGCTGCTCCATGCTGGTTGTACATTTTCTGATGCCACTGGAAAATTAGACACCTGTATGACCGAGAAGGAGACTAGAAAAGAAGCAGTAGAGGCGGTAAGCCACATATCTCAGTAATAAACACTTTTGGCCTTAATCTTGGTGTCATTATCCATCTTCTGTCATCACAAGTCACCAATCTAGGAAATACAAAATGCACATTTACTCCCGGACTTTATACCACCCGAATTACCTGAGTCAGCTACACACCAGCACTCACGTAGGCTCTTTATCCTATTTATCTATTCTTATATCATTATTTGAGGGATGATTTACATATACGGAGTAAATTTAGGGAACTGTCTGCCTGACGAGAGAAACCCATTATGTGAAAGTGCCAACTGCCTTCTCGGTCTGTTTTCCTCTATCGGCCTCTGAATGTTTTGTACCGGTTATTATAATTGTAATAAGGCATGCGAGTATAAGTCTTGGATAGGGTGGCCTTGCTTTTGTCATCTTCTCTTGAAGCAGCCTCTTGGCTAAATATTTAGGCCGCAGGGGTGATTATATTAAAAAAGCTTGCCGGTGTCTGTGCCTCCCTCTGCTCTGTTCTGTTCTGTTGTCTGTTATGTGTTTTGAGTGTTAAGATTCAAGAGAGATTAGAACAGCTGGGAGTTACCACAGAGTTAATACAAAGTCACACATTCACATATTTGATCATAGTAGTAGCTGAATGTGATTCCTACTGTTGTGTCAGCAACACATTTCATGTTAAAATAAAATCAATCATCCCCAGACTTAAGTTATCAAATTTCACTAAAGCTTTAACAAAATCATTAACGTGGTGTTTTGGTTTAGTAATTTCCTGCTTTTTAAGTTCACAAGGTTGAAAAAATATATATTTGCTTAATTTAAATATAAAATGTATGATTTATATTCTAACATGTTAATGTATTTTGTTTTTCACGATTTTGTAAACCGAGTAATTAATCGACAGTCGCTAAAATCAAAGTCTTAGTGTAGTAGCCATAATTTGCAGAGTAAATCCTTGTTTCCTTGAGTCTTTGGGCATGCAGGCTGATGATGGAGTTGTCCCGTTGTGCTTTCCTTATCTCAAGGATTGTTGCTTTCTCTCCACATCCAAGACCTGTCGGGAAATACATCCACAACACCGTTTGCAGACCTGATGATGGAGTTGTCCCGTTGTGCTTTCCTCATCTCAAGGATTGTTGCTTTCTCTCCACATCCAAGACCTGTCTGTCCATCAGAATCTTTGGCTGATGGTGGATAACTAATGGCCTTCAGAAATCAGCACACATTCTGATTTTCTACTGTATTCCCTCATCCTCTATCCCTCTCTCTTCGCAGTTGTTTATTGCTCTATTTTATTCTCTCTTATCTCCCCTGTCTCCACTAGTTGTAGTCAGGTCTCTCATTAACCCAGAGCTGGGCTGCAGGGCAGGGGTCACTTCCTGCCTTGTTGCCAGTTACATACTGATGCTGCCCTCCCCCGGTTTGGTCACAGGGCCCCTAATGCCAGCTGTTTTGGGACCCTTGCAGAGGCTTTCCCGTTGAGCATGATCAAACCATGATCCAAATGAATTGTGACAAGGGCCGAATGCACCGCTGAGAAACATCTCTGTTTTTTGTGGTGTTGCTCCATCATCCTTTAACCTTGTTTTTATTCGTGATTCATCTGTGTGCTACCGTTTGCTTGGAATGACTTCATTTTCACATTATTTGTCAGTGTGCAAAACCTGATTGTAACTTGTGTGCAGTGGATGTCAGCCACTGTGACACAGAGGTACAAGTAAAGTTATGTCTTGTCCCTATCAATTTATGGGAGCAATCTATTCTCTGTATTTACTCAAGCAGTGTCTACCACTTCATTTGTATTGAAAGCTATCTATTATTAATATAATTTTATCTGTTGGAGATCTGAGACAGAACAAGTTTAATTTGCATTGCTGAAATTATTGTGCAGCTCATTCCACAAGGGTCAATTGGGAAAATATGAATATATTCGCTGTCTTTCATTTAAGTCTTTGTTTCTGGAGGGTTTCCTCTTGTCTCATGTATGTTCTTTCTTTTTCTACATTTAAGCAATTGACTTTTATCTACCTGACTATCTACCTGTTCACTATAATAGTGCAGAAATACAGTGTATTTAGAAACTGTTCTAAATTCTAATTAATAAAGGATAAATGTCATAACAAATGAAGAAAAAAAAGGGGAACAAATGAGACTTCAGGCCTGTACCTCTGAATTTTTGCTTCTAAATATGGGAATAAAGAGAGTGAAAAGGAAGAGTAGCGGTCCAAGCCAGGATTGGTTTAGTGTAGATGGGTCAAATAATGCTCCAACAGATGTTACCATGCAGATTGATTTTGGTATCCAAATTTGCAGGATCCCAACAGGGTATCTGAAATGTTAGGCAGTATGTGAAAAGACAGGAGTGGATTTTCTGGCTGTGTGTGTGTGTGTGTGTGTGTGTGCATATGTGTGTTTGCATATTATGTTGTGGAATATGTTTGCCCATCACCGTTCCATTGTAATTAATCCACTCTAACTTTCAAGAGTACCTTGAGGTTATTGTCATGCAAAATATAAACAGGCCTTTATTTGGGAGATTTTGGGACTTGCTGCTTTGCACAGGTACTGTATGTGTGTTTGTGGTTTTTTTTTTTCTTTTTGATTTCCCCAAAGTGTAGTTTGTTTATAATTTAAAACAAACCTAAGCACAGACACACTAGGATAACTAGACTTTGCTTCCAGCATAATTGCAGCAACTGCAGCGTCTACTAATCATCATTTTCTCTGAATGGAAGTGACCAAAATATTTTGTCATCTCAAAAGTTATTTAAAATGTGTTCTCTTTGGGAAAACATATTTAAATTATCAACTACACCTACTAAAGATTTAACTCTGCATGAGTCTGCGTTTTGAATTCCCTTAAAACAAACAAACAAGCAAGCAGATTAATACATAAACACAGAACCACATAAATAGATTCATATCTTCACAGCTCATTAGAACTTTGCATCTTACTCCCTGTGCAGTCGCAAACCTCTTCATCCAATCCTCATCTTTTTACTCAACCCTGGATGAAGTTATTTTTCTAATATCAAGGGTGATGGACCTTCTCTATCCACTTTCTCACCTCAGTCCACTCTCGCACGCACGAGGTCTGCCTTCTTCTCCTTCGTCCTCTGGATTTGCTTATGCTGATAGCACT
>KV751398.1:951125-963363 GCA_001698575.1 Mola mola
ACAAATGCTCTCATGCACAGCTCACTCACACACTGTATGCGTGAACAATAACAGACAGCCACAGCAGGTGACATTATGAAACTGATGCGGTGGTGCAAAGGCACTGCGAGTACTGCGAGTGTCCAATTAGTACTTGGCGCAGGACAGCTTGAGGATAGATGTGTTTTGATTTTTTTTACCTTATGTGAAAGATTGCTTTTTAAGAAGCAACTGTGCTTCGAATTGTACATCATCATACACATTGTATTTACTGTACACAGTACAAAAACATGCAAGTCTTAAGGCTGAGACACTGTGTCCAGCACTGTTTTTCTCCGTCAAACATTGTTTTTCCTCATTTCCATTTCTTCAGACGATTCAGCGTTCATGTCGCATTAGTGACAAGTATTGAGAGAGATCATCACTCTGACTGGCTGTTTGGCATAAGCCAATGAGTGCCCAAAAGTAGACGCAGATGTAACAAAAGGGTTCACTAAACAAAAGTTTTACTCTGCTTCTTCTTAAGTTACTCCCCAGACTCCCAACATAATTTCCAAAATGCAACACAGTAATCTTTATTCAGAGGAAATTTTGATGGACATACTTTTAACAGTATTACTTTACATTAATTTGATATATATATTACAATATGTACAATAATGTATTACACTTTACCTCTCTGAGAGTTTGATACCTTAGGCTAACTGTGTTGCGTTGTCATCAATATTTCAATGCAGGACAAGAGATCTAGCTGTATTCAGACTTGTCCATTCCTGTTTTCTAAAGATGACACACCTCACACTGTGTTTGCAGGTTACACATGGAGAGGGCACATTCGCAGCATTACAAAATGCTGTGTTGTTTTTTGTTTTTTTTGCTGCAGGAGAAGAACACGTGCTGATGCCCACACATTCTGTTCCCAAACGCACACCCACATTCAGGCGAGAGGTTAGGTCATCATTTGCCGGAAACGCAGCTGGCTGGGCCCTTGTGCACAGGCAGTCAACCCATAACTCATTCCTCCTCCTCTCCAGCATGTTTATCTCCAAATCTTGTACTATTCAATGTGTTGGCAGCTTTTTCTCTCTTGTCTATCTGCTCACAGCTCTCATCAGGCTGTGCCCAACAATTCATGTGCTACTTAAAGACCAAATGCTGTTTCACGGTATAATGACTGTTAACAAAATTGAATTCTACAAATGGAATTGGTTGAGACAGTTGGCATGAAACATTTGCAACAACAGTCCATAAAAAGAAGAAAAATCAGACGTCTCAAGACACGAGTGTAAAAATAGCTTTGAATTTTTCTGAGACTAAATCAAAAATTACTTGATTTAAACATGTGAGCAAGTGCCATGCAAAGCAACCATGCCTTACCCCATCTCACGCACATAAATTATTATATATAACCGATGCGGCCAAGTTAAGGTTCGTTAGTCTCGTCACTGCACATAGAAAGACACACATACACACACACATACAGAGGCGGTAGTAAATCAAGAACACTATATCATACAATGTTAAAACTACTATTGATTTAGGAAATATGGTTGTAAATATAACATATTCCTTTAACCTATTCAGTGAACAAATACACACAGGTACACAGAAGTGTACCGGTGGGTTGGTTTGATCTATAGGATTTTTTGTTTGCGCAAGCCCTCACTTATTAGTCTGCCAATATCTCTGCTGGTGCTACTTAATGATGGTGGTTAAAGAGGGCCTGATTTATAGCAGGGGAAGGTGTTCTGTACTTTTAATAAAGTCAGTCCAGGAAAATGGAGAATGTAGTTTGCAGGTAAAATGGGTTCACTCTTTGTGCTTTGCCTTAAAAAAGGGCCTGGAGAAATTGGTTATGAAAATATTTCCCCCTGCCTGACTTGTTTCTTTCATTCACTTTATAAGCAGCGTGTAAGCAAGATATTTTTTGCGTAGGTATATACTGTATGCATGAGTGTTCTTACAATGTCATATATCAAACGCGTATGCCGGGCTTCTCTCAGAAGCCAGCCGGCTCAGCTTTCTCACCTCTGCAACTCTTTGTTGTCAAATCTTTATCATCTGTTCTACAGTCACCAACAGTTAAATTGAGGGGCAAAGTGAACCTTAAACGAGAAAGCTGGGTGGGGAAATATATATATATTTCTCACTATGTTTGGCACCAATGTATCTGTCATTGCTATCTTTGTTTTATTTTTATCTCTTCTATCAGCGTTTTGATGATTTCAGACTACATCTCCTACAACAACACTCCTGTCATGATGCACAAATGCAAGTACTTCTAGAGATGCTCCGGGTGCTGTTCCAGCTTCTGAAAAATGCCAAGCACCTGTTTCTGTTAGTGTTCTTATGTACTTTAAGTGGCAATCTGGGCATGAACATAATATATCAGCAGAGGGCTGACAGGACTGTTGAGCAATACCAATTAACAATTCCTCGGCTGTGCGGATACATTTTAAAGCTTATTTTCTCATTTGTACACAGTTCCTGAACAAAGGGGAGGGTGATGTTTTAAGACCCTCTAAATCATTAAACAACCAAAGAGCTGATGATAGTATTGGTGATAATTCAATTCACAAGTGCAACTATTCTGTAAATTAACATGTTAGTACATGTTATAAATGCATCTCTTAGGCAGTATTTGTGCTACAAACCAGGTGATATTTGCTGGAGCCTCTCTAAAAAGCAGTGACTTAATGGTAGATGTCAGAGAGCTAAGGGTTTCCCCCCCCCCTCATGAATCCTCTGCTAATATACTCACACAGCTACTCTTCTCTGAACGTTTCCTTCAGTCGTCCCTGAGGTTCCTGAACCCCTTGTGGCCTTCACACGATCAATAGAAAGAGGGAAATGTTCGGTCGCCCATTCACCTCCCCCTGTGCCGGCTTCACATCAGAGATGACTGTGGAGCACATATAGTCCCATAAATGATATTGTCCCCTCTCCTGCTTGCCACTTTCTTTCACCTGGTTTCTCTCTGGCCACATCACATACACAATCCCACCTTGTTCACTCACCTACCCTTTAATATTTAACTTTACTGTCAAGTCTCTGCGGGCTGCCTGAGCATGAAGACAAATGCTTCCTGTCGAAATGAGAAATTTTTTTTTTTTTTTTTTTTTTTTATTTTCTCAATGGCCTCTGTAATCAGACGTAGCTACATTTTCATTTCAATAAAAATGTAATGACTGTCTCCATTGGGAGCTGAGGGGCAACGGGACTGGTTGGCAAACACCAGAGTGTCACGATACTGTGGAAAAGGTTACGAGTTTTTTGCTGCATATTTCGGCAGGCAGTGAGGTTCAAGAACAGCAGGTGAGAAATCAAGAAAGGCTAAAGATAATATTATGTGACCGATAAGTCAGACCACTGCCAACCAGACAGATTTAGCGACAAAGGAATAGGAAGTAGATGCGGAGGGCAGGAGTTGGAGCCAATCTTAATGACCTATGCAACGGTAAGTATCGAGGTAATTCAGCCTATAAATCCATCCGGATGTGCCAAGCCAAGGTGCTGCATGGTCCCCTGCCAACAGTTAGCGTTTGCTTTCCAGCTGACTTCCCCCATTCTTCTGGCACTTATTTCTGTCTTTCTACCTCCTTTCTTATTGTCCTTGTCATGACACAGACACAGGTATCTGTTGTATTTTCTGTCTGACCTAGTGCCATGGTAGACTCCTCAATGATTCAGCTAGTATTCGTATTCTGCTTGTGCATGCAATGCCATTAAATATCAAATTTGACAGTTAGTACAGCATAATGGAGATCACTTAAGGGGCCATATACTTTATAGGATACGTGGCGTACCTGCGTCTCCTACACAATGACATTGGTTTATCCTTTGGAAAAACGCAGTCTTTGTGTATGTCTTGACGTGTCACTACTTTTGAAAGATAGAGGCTTAGGCTTGATTTGTCATGCAATGCCAAGCCTAGCGGTGTTTGGCCCTACGGCCTTGTGTTAATTTGTTCATCTTTAGGTATCTATTTGCCCTCAGCTCTCCAGAGTTTTGCATTGTCAATTCTGCTGTATAATCCGCATCTTCTCTATTACAGTTTTGGCCTGGAGAGAGCCACAGAACGCTGTGAGCCTCTGATGGCCAAATCACCATTTTTTGTCTCTTAGATGTTGCTCATAAGATATTTCAGGCACACAAAGAGGAATTAGATATTTGTTTTTCCTTGTTGCTTTAACATGGTCTGAAATCATAGTTCACTAACAGCACTCGAAAATCCTGGGCTGTCCTCCTAACTCCTTCCCTGCCATTGACAAAATTGTATGTCATTTATTACACATTGCTATTCAAAGAAATAAGCAAAGCTTATGGGAAACAAAAATGGCCGAACAGGAAGCCTGCAGACAAAGGAAAAAACATAGAATAAAACATTTTTTTCTGTAAAAGCTGAAGCTCTGTCGTATCTACCGACTCCGGGAGGCAAGGAGTTATAAATCAATTTCTTTGAGTAGAAACAGCTCTAATTGTGCTCCTAACTCCGGGAGGCAAGGAGTTATGGAAGGAAATCAATTTCTTTGAGTAGAAACAGCTCTAATTGTGCTCCTGAATGAAGATTTTCATGTGATTTTTCCAAAACTATAACTGCCAAGCATGGCATTAGCAATGGGTTGCTATTTTTAACATCTCTTTCACAGTAATGAGCAAATAATAACAAACTCCTGGAGTTATGATAATGCTCTTTGAAAGTTATTGGTCCAAGATGTTAGATAAACCTAAATTAAATGTGTCTTGATTCATTAATGTAAAGCGTCGGAGCACACAAAGAGATGCTGCACAAAGCCACTCCTCTTTTGTTGGCATTTTTAAACAAATGCAAAGACTATAGGGATCACCAGCAGGTAACGTCTTGTAAGTTCAGGAATGTGACGTGTGCACCCAGCAGCACTGACATCAAGTATGACATTGTCTGTGTTGCTGTTTGACATGTGTATAGGGCACCTACCTCACACCTCATTGCATATTCATCTAGCCCAGGGCAATGTGTTCCACGAGGTACTTTGAAAAAGCATATTCCATTTGCATTAACACATGTTCCGCATCATCACCTGCCCACATTATTGGAGAACGTCAAAGCGTTATCACATTTACTCTTTTCTTCAGGCCACTGGTTCTTATGACCCAGCCTGCAATTACCCATTGTCAAAAAAATCAAAAAAATCAAAAATTTGAAGGTTAGCAGTATACTCTTTTTAATTTGTCCACATAAGTGTCAGAAAGGTACAGTGCTCTCCTTTTGCTCTTGTATTAATCATCTCTTTCCCCCGCTCGCATAAGAAAATGAACCCCTTTAATTGGAGCAGTACTAAGCTGACTCAGACCTGTCATGTTTGGATAAAAACATGGAAAGAGTCACCCTTGTGGCTTAATGCTGTGCGTATCTCTTGTCGGGGTGGACTATTTAGACTAATTGAAGCTCAGCATGGTGTTTGATAAACAAGCTGTTCCCTCCGTTGCATGCAGCTAATAGAATCTCCGCAGATGAATTAATACTGGTGCAATGATTTAGTCCATGTTTATCTGTGACACTGGGGACTCAACAGACAGGGAGGACAACTAAAAACAGAGTTATATTCCAAACATTTTATTTATAACACAGTAATGAATTTTTAGAAATATCGTCTCTTAACTAAGCGAGATTAGTTTGAAATGTGTTTGTGCTTATTCACAAAACATGATAATGTTCTTTTTGCCATGCAGTACAGGTTTTGGAGTGGATTTTCCCTTCAAGGACTGCTGTTTTCAGCCATAGCGTAGCTTTAAGTGGCTACTGTTGAGTAGTTGATTACAGACTGCCAAGTGCCACTTCACAGATTATTCAGCGTCTGCAGCAGAGTTGCCCTCTAGCAAAGTAAAACACAATAAAAACCTGTGGCAAATAGATACATCTCTCTTCGGGCCAGCAGTGAACAGATGGAGATAGCTCGGCTCTGTTTGTCAGGTTATTGTAAATGCACTGTCAGTAAAAGACCGAAGGCTGTCATTCACATTTGAATGAAGCTGACATTTCGTTGGTGTTCACCTTCCGGGCCCTCTCTCGATACATGGAATCAGCCCTGGTTTGCTTTTCAGATGGTTTCCATTATCTGGGCGGTTAGGTGTATTAAAATGACTCCCTGGTGGATTACAGTGTTGATCGTCTGTCGTTCTCTTGTACTCAAATGCAGTGCTTCAAAGAGATTTCTCCTTTTTCTCTTTGTTGCCATCACTCCCTCACTGATTGTCACACTGAAAGCCTTCACTTCACGCATTTAAGTGGGTGTTGTACTATGAAGTGTTGTTTCCATCTTCCTTTGATTTGTCACATGGCATCATGAGATGAGTCAATGTGGCAGCAACAGTGATGGTATGACAGGGTGAACTTGGGGGGTGAACTTTCCTGGATGGCATATTATGACAGTTGGTGGGGGAAATATTCATGGGAGAATATACCGTTTATTTTAGTTTTTCTTTATTTCACAGTAGAGACAACTGTTCTTGAAATGTAAGTGTGAATTAAAAGATTAGGTGATTTCCATCCACATAAAGGAAACAAGGAAAATCTTGCCTGTGAAACACAGATAAGCCCATCTTTTAAATGACTCAATAACTGCATCGTCCCTATTTCTGTCGGCAGCAGTAATTTTTTGGCACAGACAGCCACTCACAAGCATCAAAGAGACATGTAGGGTTTGATTGCCATCGAGAACCGTATTTTCTTAACTGATTTGTGCTTATTTGTTGTAAGTTTAATTCGACTTGCATATTTTACTTACAGCGTCTTGACACACAGAATTGACTGTGGGGCATTAAAATTACACCTGTAATGGAATATGACGTACTGTATGTGATGTTGATCACAGCTTTTACTCTATATATTGTAGTATTTCAGCAGTGCCACCCTTTCACCTCCCTGAGCGTATGGTACCTGTTGATCACCGTTGTATCGTAGCTCTGACTGAAAGCTTGATCAAAGTGTATCTCTTGTTGTGTAAGAAAGGATATTGCTTTTGTTGGACTGCCTTAAAGCAATAGGCATGTTAATGGAAAAAATGGTGTTTTATTGAGATTCTACTGTCAATAACAGCCACTTTACGTGTATTTTTTTTTTTTGTGAGCTTCTGTGCACTCCGGTTTAGGATCTGTATCTGATCTGAATGTAGAATTGGCCAATAGGTGAGCGTTTTTACTTTACCAAGCCTTAAGGATGCTAGTTACAATGAAGACAGTTTGCATGAAAAGCATGCTTAAGGGGTTCCAGTTGAGTGACAGGCCAGGCATGAGGCCTTGATTTCCCACAGTGCCATTGCTCTATCTTAAAGCTAACACAAACATAAATAAACCACCAATTAAGAGTTAGTCAGAGCTGCCCACCTTCCTGGATTATGATTCCATAATTGAGTGTGTTAGGGGGGTACCCTTTGTGGGTGGAATTCTATTTGGAAATGGTCATGCCAACAGAAGGTGATAGCTTGCTAACAGCTGCCAGCTCCTGGCAAAATTGCCTGTCAATGAAAGTAATTGGGCACATAAGCCATTTTGTGCACTGTCAATCCATCCATGGGAATATATATATATATTTCCCTGCTATTAAAAAATGCTGACATGACAACACAACACGTGATGTAAGAAGAACCTATGTGGTCCTACTTCCACTGCATTTTCGTTATCTGACTAACTCAAATGTGCAGATGAACACAGCTTTTGTTATGTATTGGCAGTAACTGCTGGTGAGCCTTTCAGTCCCTTCTTTGGGGGTTTAGTTGGATAAGCCCATCTTTGTCACCACACTGCACTGCACAACAGTATCCAACTTGGATTGTGTGTTTTTACTACATCTGTTTACCATCTGGTTGATTAGCCAGGATGCACACTTTCCCTGCTGTCACTAGCTTTGTTGTCTTTTTCCTCACTTCTTGCATTTTTCAGTGAATTTATTTGTATTAATATTTTGATCAGAGAAGTCTATCACTGTCCCATTACTATCTCCCCGTCCTCTTTCTTCCATATCCTCCATATCCAGCCATCCCTTTTTCACTGCATAAAGTTTCTGCCTTTGAAATATCTCTAAACCAACAGTGACACAAGGAAGATTAGGTCTAGTGATCATAGAATGAGGCTCTTGAGGAGAGGCTCAAAATAGCAATAAACTATCGATAGGCAAGCAGGGAAATTCAAGAGGAGGAAGGAAATGGATTATAAATGCAATTGGTACCAGGGGTAATGAGTCATTAAGGCAGAACGTATGTACATTATTACTCAGGTATTATTTTCTTCTAGTAACTGGAAATGAACACGTTTTCATAACTGAGCAGTGAAAGGTATTACCAGTTTAGAGCTGAATGGGGTTTTGATCCCATACCAAAAAGAGGGGCTCTTCCCTTCAGCCATACTTCACCTTCATAGCTGCCATAAACTATAAAATATCCAATTTTAAAGCAAGGGACATTGATTTACAAAGCAGTGCTTTCTGTTGACTGCACATGCGTACATAAAACATCTGAGCACTTTGTTGAGCTTAGCTGAGAATTGCCTGTCTCAAATTTTCCTCTTGACCCAATGTTCCACTTCCACAACACCTATTTCCTCGCTGTTTGCCCGCCTCTCTCTTTCAGCTGACATCTTCTTCTATTCGCAAAGTGTTATTATTGCATAGGCCTCACCTGGGACTGTGTCAGCTGCTAATTGAGGACCTTCAATTATTTAAGTAAACACAACAGAGTTCTGGCCAAAGTTTTCCCTTCAACTCCTGCCACTGACTTAACTAAAATGTCGCAATCACTAATGCCCTCTCCTGCCCTTGACTACACACCTATTCAGTGCTTCTCTTTGGACCTCATCAGGTTTCATCCTAAGGTGGCAAATAAAGCTGCAACTATCACACACCAGGGCAGGGTTGCTCTGGTTTAACTTATATCTGGGATTTGCGTGGTTTTCCTAAGGCCATTCAAGCAAACTGTAGCATGGTCTTGGCTTTAAATTTATTCACATGGAGGCAAGTGTTGTTACCAGGTGTTAGCAGCACAGCATGCCATTAGAAGGTATTAGATTCTAGATTTTAGATACACAGCTGCATCCTAGGATTGAGAAATTGGCTGAACTTAACTTCAGCAGGGGAAAGTGTTGGGGAAAAAGGCATGACAAGCATACATGTATCTCAACTTTTGACAATTTTGGCTTTGCACAGTGTGTAGAATATCCATATTTTTACCTAGTAGTTGTCAGTATCGGGTATCTAAGATGACCGGAGGACAGACTTTTTATAATGTAATTTCTATAGTGCAGTTATGAAGAAACAGAGAAACAATGCTTCCTCAGAAGGATAACTTTGGTTACCCTAATCATCATCAGGTTTTAAACCAAGGATAGCTTATAAGATCTGTGATTTTCCTTTACCAAGTTAGACTGATGTAAACATCAATCCGTTTACTAGTAGCAGTAGAATACCCTGCTATCGATAGTTTACCAACTTAGTTGGACATAAACAGGAGACTCATAAATATCATTGGAGCAAATTGTCAAAAAACAATGTACGTTCAGTATCGCTCACAACAAAGCATGCAAGTATGTAAAATATTAAATAAGTCACTGATGACTGTGTGAAGATAGGTATTTATTTTTGGTCTTAAATGTGTAATTATACTGTTTTGGATTTATTTTGGTAGTTATTTTATGGGGGGAAAAAAGTTTCGTCATGCTTCTGAAAAAGATATTTTAGATATTTGAGAAAATAGAACTGCTAAGGGCTAATGAGATAATGTGCTGTAGAGGCCAGGGATTTACCTGTAAAATCAAAACCATTTATTACACAAACAGACACAGGTCTTTTGCTTTTCTTAGGACCTGCGGCTGCTAGCCTCCCTAAGACTCTTGCAGAAACAACACACAGGCAAACACACTGGTCAGACTGCATGACTAAACCCTCCCATCATGCAGTGTTTTCAGATTTCTTTGCTCTGAAGCATACACAACATCCCCACCCGTACCAGTATGGCTGAATTAATTCATTGTGAGTTTTCCATTGAACATGTTTTAATGATAAGGTTAAAGTCAAAGATGTACAATACTTTATTTTATGTTCCAAAATAGTCAATAGTTAAGATTAAACAACTATTGTCTTTCCATAACACTTACTGTAAAGCAAAGAAGTCTGTCACAGCTGCATTGCATAAAGGATTAGCTAAAATAAATAAATACAAAATTTAAACTGCATTTAAGGAGAAAATAACTGTACTATTCAAATTTCCTGTATTCGGCAAGCTAAGTTTATTTGACAATTATTTTTGAAACTAATGGGTTTGATCTTCATGGTCCAAAATGTATGTAAATATCTTCAGTATCAACTGATTTTTGACATCACAGCTCTGAATTTTAATTCATCCAATGCTTTGATTTATGAAAACATATCACTAACTAACTTAGACATTCCCACTATAGCACTTATAATTTACTAGCTAGGGGACATCATTATATGTGTCAAATAGCGCTATTGTCACTGAGTGATTCACTACAGTGACTGTAAAATGTTTATTAGATTTTACCATGAAGACAGAGATTACCTTACTTTAGGTGACACATTTGACCCATAATAATAACTTTAATTGAATAACTTTGCATTATACTATATTATACATTAACGTTTCATTATTACTGTCTCCAGCACTTGTTGCTGTCAAAGTCTGCGAGAAAACTAATATTCATTAGGTCTAATGACTAGACCCAAGACTTGGTTTATCCATTTAACAGCTGAATAGGATGTACCATCTGAAGAGCCACTGTTATGAGTGGAATGTTTCATATTTTTAACATGCAAATTTGAATCTAAATGTAAATAAAAGTACAATATCTTCTGTTAAGGATAAATTTCACTGACCAATGCAGGAAACCAAATATTCTGTCTTACTTTGGCTTAGTTTTATAGCCTTTAAGGTGATTTATTTGACATGTCTTTCTAGTAAAATGACAGAAAAAGTAAAAAAAACAAAAAACAAAACTGTTTCTTATCAAGACTTCACAATTTAGTTTAAAGTTAACAATCTCCCTGAGAAAACATTAGATAATCAATTTCTACTCAAAGCAACAACCACATGGTTGCATCTTCAATTTTGGCATTAAGTTGTTTAATGTGCTTTCAGGTGTGTCAAAATGATATGTGCTTGCTAACCATTGTCATCTGACAAGCTGTTAAAATTCACATTGTTAAGATTGTTTGTATGTGCGATTGAAGCTTAAGAGTGGACCAGGTAGCTTTAAGCATTAAAGGACTCATTCAAGGGAAACACTCCAAGTTTGTAATCAAATTATGATGAAAGTGTAAACTCAGATGAGATGAAAGCAAAAGCTTGAGGCATGAAGAGGTCATGGTAGAGGTCAAATCAATGGGGCACTGAATCAGGAGCGGCATTTATCACAGCATGCAGCAACAAGAAAATTAGAAAAACTGGTGACTGGCTTATTAGCGAAGTACAGCCTCTCAAAAGCCCAACACACTGAGTGCAGTCACTGACCCACTCAGGAACGACTAAGCAACATCACCAAAGGCCACAACCCTTCAGTCATCTATGTCCGCAGGCTCTACCAGCACGTACTAGCTGGGAATAGTATTCAGCTGGCCTCACTTGATACCAATAGGAACACTTGGCTTGCACTGATTTTCCTTGCCAACACAGCTGGCCATTGCTGGCTACACTCATCATCAATATTGAACAGGTTATTAGTTTTCCCTTCCTGATGCCATCATAGGTATAAATGATTATCTGATTGCTGGAGAAACAAATGATACCATATGTACAGGAAAATTCAGTCATTCATATCGGCTTTACTTTTTTTTTTCTAAGCCTCCGATACTGCCTGTATTCCTTCTCTCTCAGAGTGAATATTGGCTAGTTTCTTCATCGTCTTATTAATATTATTTTTCAATTAGAACAATATACTTACATCCTAACATTGCAATAATGGAGGCGCAGTGAAGCTGCAGTGGGGAGTAGAATGAGAATCAGAGTTCAGCATGTACTTTGAAAATAAATAAATATGTTGCTTAAGTGAAATTGTATTTTAATTTTGCATGTTAAGGGATTTTGATGTGTCTGTTAATAAAACAAAAGGCACTTCCCCTCTCTTTTATTTCTCTCTTAAGACTGTCCCTCCCCTGCTCACAAGGACATTGTGGTTCCCCAGAACAAGGGCTGCCGAGTCTGTCAGACCGTGAAATGTGAGGGGAGACAGAGCAGTAGTTCGATTTGGCTGAGGTCATTCTATTGTTGTCGGC
>KV751398.1:972195-988443 GCA_001698575.1 Mola mola
AAAAAGTTCACAATAATTATGGAAAGGACCAATATAAAAGATTTATATTTAAAGTTTAGTGCTTGTCCTCTTTTCTTTGATCCTGTTCAGTGCAGATAAGATTCGAACTGTAAAAAAGTACCATCTTTTTAGAATGAGTAAGATAATAATAATAGTTAGTCATTAGGGTCACCACAAAAGAAAAGAAAGTATTTTGTCATTCTAAACTCAAAGCCATTATAGCACCTTGTGAGAGCCAAAAAGGAGGATACATATTGAATTATCCTGCTTGGTTTTGTTCTCAGACATGATATACTGATTAAGTGCAGGACTTTCCTCAGCAACCCATTCTAAACTAATGTCATCAAACGCAGCTTGAGTCTAAAATCCCATTGAGAAGATTTGTTGTTGCGCTGAACAGGGTGTGATGTTGCTACAGTTTTATACCTTGAAATAAAAGCTCAGGAAGGTGACAGAAACTAAAGGAAGGGAGAGAGCGAGAGTGAGAGAGCCCTGGGAAATCGCCTGGCCCCAGCCTCCCTGTTCCTATAGCTTTAGAAACCCCAAGCTGGCACGGAATGAAACCACCTCAACACCTCGACACAAACCTAGTCGACGGCACCGTCCTTCCCTTCCTCTCTCTTCCCCTCTCTGCTCTCCTCTCTCCAGTCTCCCAGCACATCAAAGGCCTGGAAGAGAAACATGGAGACTAGCTCAGTTGTCTTTTTCTCCTCCCTACTTTTCGTTTTGTACTCCATCCTTACTCTGCGCTCCTCTACCGCCTGGGTTTCCTGTGCCAAATGTTTTTCTGAGAGAGGGGGAAAGAGAAAGCAAATGTAATGAAAGTTGACGTGCTCGTCTTTCACGTCATTGTATTGACTGTAATTCCCTTTTGTAGAGTTCTTCTGTTATATTGTTTTATATTGGCTCTTCATTTCTTGTCCCTCTGACTCACTTTCTAGTTTATGAACAACACATCACATATAAATGATTTTTATAAGAGGCAAATATATTAAAAATGATTTTTGTGTTAGACATGGGTCTAACATTCAACGGAAAGATAATCAGCCAAATTTATATTGCCAGCAATCGGCCAATGAAATTTTGCTGATAAACCTGCTAATATGAAGCCCTTCATTGATTTAAATAAGCATAGCATCCACACTCCACAATACAGCTGATAGAAGAAGAAGAAGTTGTTTTTGACACCAACTACAACCTAAAATTGACAGCTATAAACACTTTGTCTTCAGTGTGGATGTTTACTACTATTGAAGAAGATGACAGCACTTATAATTTTCTGTATATGCGCCACAAGAGTTGAAGAAGAGGACGGATTCTACAAGTTTTAACGCAACAAATCGAATTAGAGCCATGCAATAATAAATCATCCGTCATTGTTCAGTACATCCTAGCTGTTCCTTTCCTCAGATTGTGTATATACGTAAGTGCAGGACATGAAGTTATGAATGTCAAGTATAAAGATGTTATTGAATAGCAGGTAAACATTAGTTATCGGTGTTGGCTATAAAAACATACATTGTGCATTTTTCTAATAGTTGATGCACTGCTCTATTTAAAATGTGGGTTTGTTACTGTTTCAAAACAGACATCAAAACATCTATATCTGTTTGAAATGTACACTGTCACCTTAATGTGAGAAACTGTAAAGTCTTTAAATGAATGAATGCTTTACACTATGTGCTGTATTACTGAAATGCGAGAGCACTGCATGCAGGGAAGTAGAAAAGAGAGGTGAAAAAAAAAAGTTGGGTTTTATTCCAAGGCACTGGCTCAACCCAGCATAGCTGTGGCATTGTCAGGGTTTTTTAGAATGTAAAGAAACATACACGCATGCTGTCCACTTCTCATTAGCACACACTCTGAGGCTTTCTCTTTCTCTTTCTGCATACGCCTGCACCGAAAAAAAAAGCCATTTGGTTTCATCTCTTTCGGGAGTGCAAGTCCCATTACTATTTCATTTAATGCTTTTGTATATTTTCTTGGTTAAGTGGTAAGGAGGTGAGGTGGAGGACAAAGTTAACTCAAAGGCCAAGGACTAACATGCTAAGAGTGTGGTGGACAAGAAACCGCATCCTTGAGTTTTGATGTGTTTAGAAATAACCTCACCACAGACTGATATTACTGAACAATAGGGATGACATGAAATTACCTCTGTTTATTATCATTCTAGCATTTAATTGCATTTTGAATCCCCCAAGGGAACACAGTGCACAATTTTTACTTCTGCATTCTAGGTTTATTGTTATTCTGTGGCTGGCATCAAAACACCATTTCTCCCCACAAGGCTTGTCCTGACATTTAACATGGATGTCTCCATGTTATAGGAGGAAGGTGGGGCTGTCGGTAAAATTGTGGGGATGGGCTGGGTAATTGGCATTATAGAACAGGGATATGTTTTTTTTTCTTTCAAAAAGGCATGTAGAATTTCCACTGTGAGCTGCATAGCCAGGGCAACGTACAGCTGCTGGGCATCTTCCTCATCATTAGAAAGTGACTGAGGCAGTACGGCTGACCCATGTTTGCTTTAGGTGACTGCCTACCATCTTGTCAGCGGCAGAGGCATGAATTTAAAGATTTAGGACACATCTCCATGTCCCCCCATTTAGCAAATGTATATTAAATATCTTGTGTGTGAGTGATGCTGTCTTGCGTTAATAATTTGGAGAATTTCTGATCTGATCATTGTGATAAAAACTGCCTAAAAAGACAGAAACCATTTTCAAGAAAAATCTGAAAATACTGTTGATGTTTTTTTTGGCTCCTGTCCTATTTAATGAAGAGTTGCTGACCTACTATATACTGCAGCCAGCCACCAGGGGGTGATGGAGATGTATTTGCTTCACTTTTTCGGATCTCTCACGCCATCTTTATAGAATTTGCAGTATTGGGGCACAGGGCACCATAAAATAAATGATAAATATTAATAATAATAATTAAAAAAATAAAATTTTTGTTACACATAGAATTGAGTGTGTACCCACATACACTATATTTATACATTTATATAACAGCATACACAGCGATGCACAACCATAAGATATTTTTAAAAAACTGTTTTTTTGTTTTACAATGGTTGTACAATTGATTATCTGCTTGCCGTTTTTTTATACTTCTACCTCAAAAATAGTTATTATAATTTGCTGTCTAAACTCAAAATCAATGGAATGCAGAGGCAGTTATGTAATAGTATCGATTTATATAGTCTTACAGTTACAACTGGTCCTTTGAAGACAACCATAATGCATAATGTGCTCCAGGGATAGATGACTATGACACCGATTTATGATATATTTTCATTTTTTTCTTCATAAGTTAATTGCCATATGAGAGCAGGCTGGAAGATTTACTGATAATTTCTTTATTTTTTGGTTGAGATGATAATTTTCTAGTTTTATACATTATTTTGATTTACTAATAATTTAAGTGCCACGCATGAAGCTTAATCTTACACCCAAGAAAGTACAAAATGCCAGTAATCCAGAGGCCATGAGTTTAATGTTTATTGTCCTTTAAAATTTAGAATTCTGGTTCATTATTGGTCCCTGGACATTATGGAGTTATTTATTTGTTGACAGAGACCGACAGATAGTCTCTCTGTTTCCCTTCATTTTTTTTAATTACAAAGATCACAGTTTTGTAGAGCAAATTTCAATTTCAAAACATAAGTACATCTATTTTGAGGGAAAAGGCATTGAAAAACATTATTTTCCCGTTTTTTTTTTATCCAATCTGGTAAAAATAAGCAAGAAAATCAGTTTTGAGCACAGCATGGATCGATACTTAACATGTTTTTTTTAAGGCTGAACAATAAACAGGTTTTTGATTTGAATTCTGACAGTGTTTCTACGAGGGCCACCCCCTTTTCCCCTCCACCCCCACTTCTCTGAAATACCAGTAAATGGTAGAAGCTCTGCAGCAATCCCAGCATCCCTTATGGTCTCACGTTCCCTCCTGGCATGACACAGATGGAGAAGGCCAGGTCCCACTGGTGCCACTTTGTTTGGGTGGTGTTTTGCTGTGATTTTGAAGCCTGTGGGTGCTGGCAGGGACATACAGACCGTGGCTGGCATGGAGTCTTATCATCTCTGCAGGATGATAAGTTACATGAGGGGGGGTTGGGAGAAGAAAATGGAGATATAATGCTGTGTATCATAGAGAGTATGCTGAGCAGTACAAAGGATTAGAAGACTGCTTGTGTACATTAATTGTTTTATTTTGATTGTTTGTTTGGCTTTAAACTCACTGTCATATTTGTGGAACCACCTTCAAGCTTCCATCCGCTTTGATGGCAAGTCAAAGCAGAAACATATGCGCTCTTTTCTCACACCTACTTCTCAGAGTAGAAAGTATGCGCTTTATTTACTGCATTTTCCCTTGATTTCTTCCCTTTCCTTTTCCAACTTCCCCATCTTTACAGCAGAGTATTACAAATGGGGGTACAGGGAGCCAGAGAGTTTGTTTGCAATCCGATAAGAGAAATGGCACAAAGGGAGAGGGGAGAGGGGGCAGCCGGCTGCAGGCTGGCACTCTCTCCTTTTCTCAACATGGCTGCCATGGCTTTATTCTCATCTTGCGTCCATCTTGCACATAATGCCAAATTACACCATCCACCCCTTGCTACCCACACAGACCCCAGCTCCCTTAAAAGTGCACCAATATGCCCAACAAAGCAGTTGTTGATTGTTGTTTTTGAAGTGGAAATATTTCAAGATCGCTGTTAATTAACAATGAAATATAACCTTCACCTCTTGCCAAATTTTCATTTCGAGAACAGCCTGTGCCATTATCAATACCCCCACTCCATCTGTATACCATTTCACCCAATCAGCAAGAAAATAGGAGGCCATCAACAACCGCCACACACACACACACACACACACACAAGGACCTTCCACACCACCAGTTCCTATCATTTTCCTTTTTTCCCCTCCCGCCTTTCTCTTAATATCTTCCATGGCTGACCTAGATAGTGGAAAGAGAGGAAATTGAAAAACATGACTTCAGCAGAATCAAAATGCTTTTAAATGGTCCTGCGCTCTAGTCATTTGTTATGCATATTGATGGGCAATTGCATACTATTCCACTTCCAGATAGCAGTATTAAGCAGAAGTTGATAAACAAATATACCCCCACTCACCCCTTGATAAAATAGGAGTCACTGGACTTTAGAAGTACTTATTTTACCGCATGTGCGTCCAAGCAGAAACGAGGACAGTGTCTTACCACACTTGTATCTTTGGGAGAGAGCAACAAACATCATACTTAACCATTTATAACCCTGTGATTTTACCATCTTGTCATAGTGAGGCGATGCATTCACATCATCATGGCATGTTTCAACCCAATAGTCAGATATGGACTAACACTGTCAGAATGTGGGGACTGTTTGTCGTGCTTTAACACTGCCAAACTAGTTTGTTAGACCCTGACGGCTGTAAATACGGATTGCCTCTGAGTTAGGCAAAACCTGGTTGCTGTCTTTGATACAGAAAACATGCCAAATGTGTTTTATTTATTAAGGAAATGCAAATTGCAAAACTCAATTTGCATCCGTGTTGCTAATTCTTTTTTAAATTACAAATGCGGGTTATTGTACAAACTGCTTCACTTTGCCGTTTATTTTGGATGCAAAAATCTAGGCAAGCAACTTTTACATCATGTCTTGAGGCCATTGCTGTGACTCTGGATTCTATGTGCCGCTTTTGATCACTACCTCAGATTTCTCATTTGTCCTTGATGAATGACTTTGTGCAAAGGACGGCATTTATTACGTCCTCTAAAGACAAGCCTTGGCTAAGTATGATAAATGAGTGATGAATTTATCAGTATGTGATGAGTGTTGAAACTTGAGTGGAGCATTTAAACTAAAGATTTTGTATTCTTCCTCTCTCTTTCATGCTCTCCTCATGCTGTCCCTCACTCAATCCACTGATACCTTGAAAACAACCAAATAGGTAAGTGACAGAATCCCAATTCTCACAATTAAATCTCAAATTGATTATTTAGTTCATTTTCTTTGCTAGAAAAGGCAGAGGCTAACTGGTACCAAGTTGGCCGCAGGTGCAAAAGAGTTGCAGAATGGGCTTCAAGGAACCCACTGCCTGATGATTTAAATGGGGCATTTTCAAATGAGACTGACATTGATTAGAATATTGTATGGTGCACCTGTGAAGCAATGAAAAACTGCTGAAAAAAAAAAAAAAAAAAAAATTCTAGCTTTGCTTCTAGTTACAACATTTTCTGGTTAACTCATTCTTGCGGCGACTTTGGCACAGACTGCTGCATTTTTTTAATTACATATTTAGCTGAAATGGAGTAAAATCTTGACTCTTGCTCCAGTTTTTCAGGGCCTGCTGTGGATTAGAATTTAGGCATAGTCTTAAATTTTAATAGACAAGTGGATTGCAATGCATCCTTTAGCACTGGCTCTAGTTGTACTTTTCTCTCTATGTATCACATTTTAATTGTCAGGGGATGTTGCAAAATTAATACATATGGCAATTATAAAGTGAGGCAATTGCAGCTTCTTTTTTTTTAGGCAAATTACCCCCAGTATGAGTAAATGAGGGCAACTCATGCCAGAACCTCACTGATGTTGATGGGCCAATTTATATTGAGTCAGTTTGAAAAAACAATTGAGTTTACTTCAACTTTTTTCACTCAGGGCTGGTTCCTTTTTTACAATGTAT
Source organism: Mola mola (assembly GCA_001698575.1). Taxonomy (NCBI): domain Eukaryota; kingdom Metazoa; phylum Chordata; class Actinopteri; order Tetraodontiformes; family Molidae; genus Mola; species Mola mola. Next base: position 978,888 of record KV751398.1, read on the forward strand.
CATTGGGTTCCTCATCAGAGCTTGCAGAAAAACTGCATTGGAAATGGCACGTGATGCTTCACTTCTCACTCACTTCTTGTTGTCTAGCCCTCTCTCATTCATTCTCTACCTTCATTTCCATGTGTGTTTTGCCTCCTCTTTCTCACCAGCACAGAGGCAAATTGCTCATCATTCTTTCTGGCCTTATTCCACCCTTCTGTCTTTTATTTAATCTATTGCCTCCTTTTGTCATTTTTTTAATATTTATTTTCTTAGCTCACTGTTGACTACAATAAAATCAGGGTAAGTAAGGGTCAAAATGGTCACTGTAGACACCGTGAGGGGTTAGGCTAATCATGAACAACAGCATTGCAATGTTGATGTAATGTTTAAATTGCAGAGAGTCTGCTCAACTGCTCTCTTACGACGTCACAGGCACGACACAGTTCTCTTTCTGGCTCTGGTTCCGTTCTCGGGTCTGAGAACCTTAGTGCTTTCTAGTAAACCAGCTAAGTTCCTAAGGCCGATGTCACCATAGGAGGGCGTTACTTAACGCGCAAGGTATTTTTTATTTTGATTATAATTTGGTCTGGTGTTCTTGCGTACCCAGTTTTTGCCCACTTGTCTGCCAGTTCTGCATACAGCTTCATTTTTGCGGGTGCTGCCTTCGAGTTTCTCCTTAAACTCAGGGGATGGCCAAATCGCAATCAAACAGACCACTAAACAACTTTCTTCAATGTAGATTTGGTCTCCATACTTCTTTGTTTGTCTCTCGTCTCCTAGTTTTTGTTTAAAGGCGGGTGGCGATATGTTCACCAAAGATGTCACTGAAACATCACCGGAGACATCACGGTTCGCAAGGAAGAACCAGCTATTTTTTAGTTCCTGTGTGAACCAAGTTTTTGGTTTCTGAACCTAAAACTCTCTTAATGTCATTCTGGCCAGATTAACAGTAAGTGAGGGAACCAGAAGCCATGTAGCCGTTTAGGTTTGAAAGCACTAAGTATGAAATCAAGTTAGAGGGCTTCAGATGGTAAGAAGTTGCATCTCAGCTTAGCAACACAGCAAGTTCTTTTCTGAGAAATGAATATAAGAATCAATACTATGACAAACAGAGAATATGTCGGGGATTTTCGTATAACTAAACCAAAGTATGAAACATTAAAAGTTAACCAGTGATGAAGCCAAGTTACCTCTAAACTAAGCAGAGGATTTATTTAACACTGACTCTAATGAAAATTAATTTTTTTACCTTGTTAATACGTCAATAAGAAGTTTTTTATGTACTCTGACACACATAATGACACATAATGATGTAGACACAAAACTTACCATTATAAAGCATCAATTTGTAAGTGACCTTGTACATGTAGCTCTTCTTCCTTGCTAAATAAACTGTCAATCTCCTAGCTAAGGATTTCTGCTTTCTTTCTGCAATCTACAAAGGCAGTTTCCAAAACACAAATTCAGACAACCCAAGTCTTCTACATAGAATACCTAAGGAACCAATCCTGATGACTTGTGGGGTGGGGCATAATGATGTAGACACAAAACTTACCATTATAAAGCGTCAATTTGTAAGTGACCTTGTACATGTAGCTCTTCTTCCTTGAAATCTGTACCTGGTTCAAACATGTATAGCTGCATTACTCAAATGAACTTGCCCCTGTCGGCATAGAGTCTGACACCCAGCAGGGTGGACAGTCACCCAACCTCCACACATCAACCCAAGGGTGCTCAGGGTGTGTGCGGAGCAGCTGGCAGGAGACTTCACACATCTTTTTGACCTCTCCCTGATGGTTAAAAAGTGTGCCCACGATCTGGAAGACATCCGGTATAGTCCTGGTGCCCAAGAAGGGACGTCCCAGTGCTCTAAATGACTTCAGGCCTGTGGCTCTGACGTCACACGTCATGAAAACCTTTGAGAGACTGGTCCTGCAACACCTCAGGCTCCTGGTTTGCAGCTGCCTGGACCCGCTGCAGTTTGCTTATCAGGCTGGCATCGGCGTGGAGGATGCCATCATCCATCTGCTTCACAGAGCTTATACACACCTGGATAGGCCACAAAGCACAGTGAGGGTCATGTTTTTTGACTTCTCCAGTGCCTTTGACACCGTACAGCCAGCCCGTCTGGCTGAGAAGCTCTCGGTGATGCAGGTGGACCAGGACCTGGTGGCATGGATAACAGACTACCTCACAGACAGGATGCAGTATGTCAGGCTGCATAAATCAGTTCTACTACTGTTGACATTGATTTCAGCGGATTGCGCAGCAGTTTAATATGGAAGTGAAGAAGAATTGTCATTATGAAACTAATGTTTTATAGAATGTTTCAGGAAAAGTGGCCTTCAATCAAGCACTGGGTCCATAGATTTTCTTTAATCATCAAAACATTAGGAATCCCTGTTGTATAAATTAGGAGAAGAACTGGTTATATTCACCAAAGCTATTTTAGTCTTCTGCAATAACACATTAGAAGACCCAGTTATTCTCAAATTAAAATTCTTCTCATACAACAGTTTGCTAACAAGACATTAACGCTCTGCATCAGTCTAATCTAATCTAAATTGTGATGAAAGTCACTGAATCCAGATGCATTGCTTTGAAAAAAAAGTTTCAATAGAAGTTACAGGAAGAATGTGATTAACCAACATGTTGTTGTTTAAGGTAAAGCAAGTGTAAAGATAATTTTAGCCAAAGGACACAACCTTAAACTATCACATCTTTAAATTCTGACCAATCATGGTAAATATTATTGAGTAGCAAGCATAGTTTTGCAATTGCAGAACATATGATTGGGAGAAGCCATCATCTTTGCAGGGAGAGGAGGATGAATATGTTTCTTTGTGCCTTTTTAATTTCCTCACCCTCACTAGCTGAAATGTCTAATCTTAAGAGACAACGTACTTTAAAAATACTACCACCTGTGTATGCAAGAAATAGAAAACAAAGCTAAAGAGCCTTCATTCAATTAAACGACAGATGTGCATCATTAATATGGTATAGCAATGGAGTCTGCAAAAGAAAAGCCCCTGTTAAAACAATATTTGCAACATGGCTGTCCTAGAAAAATTCAAGTTCAGATTCTATAAGAAGAGAAAAAATATCGAAACCACCAGCAGATTTATTAAGAGACGGACACAATTTTGCTAGGGAACTTTTAAAGTAGTTATCAATAACCTGTACTGTAAGAAGTACCCAAAATTCATAGTTCAGTATAAGTGAAGATATCACGTTGAAAAGTTACTTTCGTAAAAGTCAAAGTCACCTTTATGAAGTAAAAGTATTAAAGTGTTCGATATTAAACGTACTTTTGCTATTGAAAGTAATTTTCTGGCAATAAATGTACTTGCATATCAAAAGTATCAAAAGTGGATTCACATATCTGCTATGCATGCACTATTGTTGAATGTTTATTGCCCTGTAATGACTAATGTATGTGTGTAATATTCTTTGAATCGGATGCATAAGGTAATCTGCAAAGGAACTACTGACTACTTCTTCCAATTTTGGCTTTACCTAGCTTTTCTAGGATCCTCATCCATCTTTCCCAGTCCTCCGCATCACCTTCTCTCACACCAACTATCTGCATGTCCTCTCGCACCACATCCACAAATCTCCTCTTTGATCTTCCTATTTGCCTCCTGCCTGGTGGATCCATCAAGAGCATCCTTCTACCAATATACAGTATTTGTTGTCCCACACTGCACATGTCCAAACCATCTCAATTTGCCTTCTCTAACTTTGTCTAAACGCTCGATCTTTGCTGTCCTTCTGATGTGCTCATTCCTAATCCTGCCTATCCTTGTCATTCCCAAAGAGAATCTCAACATCTTTTACTCTGCCACCTCCAGCTCTGTCTTCTGTCTTTTGGTCAGTGCGACCGTCTCCAAACCAATCAACATTGCTGGTCTCACTACCCTCTTGTAAACCTTTCCTTTCACCTTTGCTGTTACTCTTTTGTCACAGATCACTCCTGACACTTTTCTCCACCCTGCCTGCACTTACTTCTTCACCTCTTTACCACACTCTCCGTTGCTCTGAAGAGTTGACTCTAAGTACTTGGACCTTTTCCACCTCTTCTCCATGTAATCTCACCGTTCTACTTGCCTCTCTTTCATTCACACACATGTATTCTGTTTTACTATGACTGACTTTTATTCTTCTTCTTTCCAGCACATACCTCCACCTCTCCAGGTTTTCTTTCTTCTGCTCCCTGCTCCCAGATCACTATGTCATCTGCTAACATCATCGTCCACGGAGATTCCTGCCTGACCTCATCTGTCACTTGAGCCTTGATGCAGTCCCACCTCCACCTTGAAGCCATCCGTCACTTCTACAGCTCACCTCACTATTATCATACTGCTATCATGCATCTCATACAGACTCCTTCATACAGAACCACCTATATTTCTCTCTATATTTCCATATTTCTCCTTTATATTTCTGAACACTGTTTCTGTAGTCTGTTTCTTCTGGCAATTCTCCATGACCACCCAGAGCCTGTCTCAAACCTCCCCCTGAAGTCCTCACTGAACTCTTCCTTGTCAGCTCCCAACATTTGATCATCTCCTCGACCTTTGCTGTCTTCCTCTTCCTCACCACCAGAGTCATCCTACACACTACCGTCCGATACTGTCTGGCTAGACTCTCTCCTGTCACTACCTTGCAGTCTCCAATTTCTTTCAGATTGCATCGTCACAAAATGTAGTTCACCTGTGTGTTCTTGCCTCCGCTCTTATATGTCACCCTGCGTTCTTCCTTTTTTTGGGAGTACGTGTTCACCACAGCCATTTCCTTTCTTTTTGCAAAATCCACTACCATCTGTCCTCCCAGGTTCCTTTCTTGACGCCAAACCCGAACATCAGCTCTGTTCCCAACATGCTTGTTGAAGTCTACCCCAATCACCACTCTCTCCTAAATTCTCTACAACTTAATTCTAACTCGCCCCAGAATTTTTTGTTCTGTTCCATCTCTCAGTCTACTTGTGGGACATAAACCCTCACAACATTCACCTGGTCATCACGCCTTCAATTTCCAACTTCACACCAGTGACCCTGTCCGTCACTCTTTTCATCTCTACAGATTTTTTACATACGTCTCCTTCAGGATCAGGCCTACTCCATTTCTCTTCATATCCACACCATAATAGTACAGTTTGAACCCTGGTCCAATGCTTCTAACTTGCTACCCAGTTTCTTGCACACACAAAACATTTACCTTTCTTCTCTGCATCATGTCAGCCAACTCTTTACCTTTGCCTGTCGTGCCAATTTTGAGAGTTCCTACTCTCAATCCTACACTCTTGACTTTTCTCTTCTCTCTCTGTGTCCTAATGCATTTCCCTCATCTTGTTTTTCGACCAACAGTAGCCCAATTTCCGCCAGTACCCTCTTTGTCAACAGCACTGTTGGCGGTTGTTGTTAACCCAGGCCCTGACCAATCCAGTATAAAATTTGTTTTCATGATTCCCATGTTTGATTTGGCACAACCCTTCCTGACACAAGCCTCACCATTTATTTGGGCTTGGGACCGGCATTAGAAATACACTGGTTTGTAACCCCAATGGCTGGTTTAAAGGAAGTAGTGACTAAAGTTAATAGACAGATGTAGTGGAGTAAAACACAATATTTGCCTCCAAAATTAATGGAGTTTCAAGTAGCAGAAAATGGAAATACACAAAGTGCAAATACCTCAAAAATGCACTTTCCAGTACTTAAATAAAGTAAAACATTCACTGCCCATATCATTAATGTCATTATCCAAGATTTTTAACTAAATTATACATTTAGATAAAATTCTGAGTTACTTGTTTTTCAATGGTCCCTCCTGTGTTGAAGATGTTAATGATTCAAACTGCTTATAATCCACTCCCTGAATGACCATGTAAGTAACAGACACTCCAAAAGTGACAGTTAGATCTAAGAACTGTACATTCTGATCCTCTGCTGTTGACTTTTACTCAGCATGACTGAGGAGCCTGCAGGAGACTACCTCCTTTGTTCGGCCATGAATGAAAGGCTTATACAGTCAATATTTCTGTTTCCCTGTGGAGGAAATTTCTTCTGATACTCTCCAGTGCACGCTTACAGGCACATTCACAAATCCTATTGGTTCTCATGATATCCAGTTTTATCTGGTCAAAGAAACTTTCCTTTGAATGAAAATAAATCCAAAACACCCCCCAACTTCCCTTTGGTGTCAAATATAACAACAGAAAAATGTCACGAGCCAGTGACTTAGTTGCAAGCTCTGTGATTTTGAAATAATACATACATTTTTCTTCTGATACAAAAAAAACAAAAAAACAAACAAAGTGTGGAATGCCTACATCTGAAGGTCAGAAGAATCCATATCTTCAAATGACATTAAACAAAAAGTCTATTGAAAAGACTATCTTTTTGATTAGTGATGTTTGAGCAATGCATTCACTCCTTGGAAATTGATTCTTATTTTTTTCAGTTGAATATGAAAGAAGATCAGGAGGAAGTATACTGAATGGGCATGGCTTCAAAGATAATGCAGAGACAAGGGAATTGTAGGGAGCAGATGAGTAAACACCAGGGCAACACAACATGTGAGCAGAGATTTGGTGCTGAAGGGAGTGGAGCTGCTAGTTTCAGTGGGGCTTTAAATTACCCCTCTATCTCCCTTGCATTAAACATACTGTCCTGCAATCTGCACTAAGCCTCAAGACTCACTCTGTGCAATCCGCTTACCACTGAATAGCTCTAAATTAGGAGTTGGCTTTTTCACTTTATGCCTCTGAAGGGCCACAGGCTAGCTGAGAAGGTGTTTTTATTCCAGAGGTAAAGACTTAATACAGCCTGTAGAAAAATGTGGTTTTAATTAACTTACCTTTAGTAAGGTTCCTCTCCTGAAACCTTTGATTAATTAGATAGGGCAGTTTCAGATGACAGAGCCTGGGGGCGACCCTGGTTACTTTCCTCTTTCTTTAAGGACTTCATTACCCCTAAATCCTTTAATGTGACATCAATAAATTATACGCTCCTCAAATCTAACTTTTCCTCACGTCTCAGAGGAAATCTTTTTCTAGTTTTAGGTGATTAAGTACTAATGTGGCTTGATGTTTCAAATTTAGTTTGGCTATTTCCTTTTCACTTGTTTCTTTTCCATGCTTCGGTGTCCTTAGCTAATACCCTAGTAAATTTACATATTCCTCCTCCTCTACTGTATCTGTCATTGGTCCATCATGCAACAATACACTGACTCAGTGCTACTGTCATCAATCTACATCTGTAAATTGATGTGTCTGCCTCCCATGTCGTGGGATTACAATTCCAGATATTTGATTTGGCTGCACATGATTTATGCTTAGATGACAGAGCTGGCCACGAAAACAACACAGAAGGATGTACAGATGTAAATCTCAAGAAAGGGCCAAAATAAAGGGAGGAGACACAAAAAGAGAAAAAAAGGACAAAAGGTACACATGACAGGCTTTTTTAAATACAAATGATGGATTTTCAGGCATTGTAGTTGCAGTTGGCTGCGTAAGTGTTGTGCAGAGAGGAAAAAAAGGATTTTACCTTAATTACCAACTAAAATTCAGACGAATTCAGTCCTTTATCCAAAGAGATTGCTCCTGTTGTCCCATTCCTTACTCCGAAGTATACAGAATATGTTATTGCAGTTGGCTGCGTAAGTGTTGTGCAGAGAGGAAAAAAAGACAACTTTTTTTCAACCAACCACAGCTCTATATTACCACGAAAAGCCCATAATACTTAAGGTCTTGGTCGGTCATATCAGACATAATTAATTGTGGAGCTTTCTGGGACGCAATCACAAGTGATTTTTACATTAGGTGTTACTCACTAAAATGCATTGAGTAGATTGAACTCATTCAATCTCTATTGAAAAATCAACATAGTGGAATAATATGAAATCATTGGTAACAGACCATAGGATTTTGAAAGGGGCCTTCAATAATCAGATCGATGACCATGCCACACACAGCAGCAAATCTGCTGCACTCTAAACTATATGTCAAATGTATAATTACTTCCACACAGAAATAAATCCTTTTCAGCAACTGTTGGCCAGTTTTTGTGCTCAAACCACCAGCTCAAGTAGCTGAAACTTTGCAAACCCAGTTTCATTTTGATGACACCAAGGATGAAGGAAAGTATCAGATTCGGAAAACCGAGGACCCAATTGTACGGAGTCACACAGGGGGCTTTCTAAATCAGTAGTCGTTTTAATAACAAAGGTCAAACCGGGAATTCAAATTATGCAGAGGTACAGACAAGGATAAAGCAAACTCGGTAATCGGAATACGGAATAAAGATCGGACACAAGGAGACTTACAGGGAACATACGCTGGACTGCTCGCTAGAAAGACAAGACAATCTGGCCCAGGAAGAAGGGAACACAGGGGTTAAATACACGAGGGAGAGATAGACACTTGGACACAGGTGAGACACATTAGGAGAGGGAGCAATCAAACACACCTGAGGGACAAGACTAGACAGGACATGGGGAATAAGACACAAACAAAACTTCAACATAAGACTGGAAACACTGATTGACCCTAACAACAGACGCATGACACTAGCAGACCCAGAAAGCTTTTTTTTGTTTTTTAAAATAGAAGTTGGGGCATCAACAGTCTAATTCAGCTCTCTAAATAATAATTAAATGATAGAGCAGGATTGACCGCTCACAAAAAAAAACCCATCGATTATTTCTTCCGGATTTAACAATCAATCACCTCACCCGAAAGTCCAATTGTGTGTCCCAAAACACTTTAAAGGAGCGATGTGTAAGATATTTACAGTATTAAATCATAAAACAACGTTAATATATCGTTATACATTAAGGAATCATGCTCTGACAATAATGCAACAGCCAGTATATTATCCTCCTTTAAACTTAAAGTTTCAATTCAAGTGCAACATTTTCTGTCTCTGTTTTGACAAAGTAAGTGGTTTTAAGGCACCCGCAGACAATTTTTGGACATCCTCCCAGGTTGTAACATAAAAAAATTATTCTATCAACCCATATTGTAGGACTCGTCACTTGACATTTTCCAAATAGAGTTTCAGCCTTCTTCTGCATTCTTGAAGTTTATGCGTCTATGACCATGCACTTCAGGGAAGTCAAGGGAAGATGGAGCGGGGTGAAACGTCTCTCTCTGCTATACTTGGAATTTGGACTGCAGTACCTACAGCTTTGGTGTTGTTGCTGCCTTAGTTGCCTTAGGTGGTCAGGCTGCCAAAACCAAAATAAGTTGCATTTGCTAATAACCTGTCTTTATAGTAGATTATAGTAGATATCCTTCCTTCTTAAGCCGATCTATCTGGTCCCTCTCTTCCATACATTACTTCTTTCTTATTTCTAATTCTTTGACATTTCTGGTTGAACTTCTTCTTGAAAGTGGTGTCAAAGGGAAATCAGCCACAATACCAGTCTCAACATTATCTAAAGTTCTTCTTGGCTTCCACTTCTGGCGATCCTAGCCATCTAGCAGAAAAAAATACCTACCTTAATTGCCTTAATTTTAATTGCTTAATTTAATTATTACTCTGTATTTATTTATTTCTTTAAAAATTACATT
>KV751398.1:988509-1006420 GCA_001698575.1 Mola mola
AAAATGAACAGAAAACAAAAGACTTTAAAAGATCCAGTTTAGAATAACTGCTCTATGACAATATAGCAATCAAGAACTCTACAAAGATCCTTTAAGAGAATAGTTTGACATTATGATATTTGACACCTCTAAATGTCACTAAACAATTTTCTTCAACTTTTTTTGGCTTATTTGTTTCTTTGTTTAATCTATTCAAACATCTTTACATTGTGGTGTTTTTAAAAAAAAAAAAAACTACTGCTACTGTATTTACATAAATATTATGCAGAAAGAGAAAAGGGGCTGGAAAACTGATAAATGTCTAATGGTCATAGAAATGTTTAGAACATGGTACTCTATGATCTCTTAAATCAGATGAACTGTACATATTGTCCACCTCCAGCTGTGAACAAAATGGAGTGACAGAGTGAGGAGGGTTTGACCTCCGTCAACCAGCTGATCAATTCCAGCAGTTACTGTGAGTAAAGGATGGATGTCTGTGAATTGGAGATTTACAGCTGACTGTCATCACAGTATTGGCATTTGCTTCTTAACATGTTGCATCCAGCCTGACACAAACAAACTTGCAAAAATATTGGAGCTGTTTTAGAGAGCTGTAGGGTGTAGCAGGAGGAAGTATGACATTCCATCTTCTGTTCAAACTTGTTGTGTTTTTGTCAGATGTTGAACATCAGTAGGCCAATGCTCGAAGTGGAGAACTTGTTTGGCTGACGTGCAGTTTCTCACAACTGATGTTGTGTGTTTCCCTCATATAGTCATTACACCCCTCATGTTGTTTGCTGTTTATGGTATGACTCAGCAGCTGTGATATGTCAGGTGAACAGAAAGGCATATTTTAGTGTTCACACTTCCCAACCATGTAGGTCAGCAAAACCTGTTTCACCCATTTAAAAATTAAACAAGTTTTCAAAGAAAAAGAAAAAACATAAGGAGGCGCCGTTGATTTCCCTCCCAGAGTGGCCAACATGTTTCCTCTTGTCAGAGCAGGCTTTTTAATCAGACAAATGCAGGAGTCTGCCATTGTCAAATGAAAAGAGAATGAAGTGGCTGACTAAGGGATGGAGTGTGGTGCTGGGACGGTAAGGAGGAAAGGAACAATTGGCATGAAATGACATTCCAGACATTAGTCTTTCCCCAGATATTGAGTGCTATAAATGCTTTTTCAGGTTTGCAAGACAGTTTATAGAGATTCTTCTTTGGATTAGTTGCCTGGCCACCACTTTCTCACTGACAAGCATCCCCCTTTTGTAAAGGTCAGTGGCATTTTTTAAACTCTCCTTGACGTGGGCTAATCCTATTTTCTTTTTCATCACTATTCCTCCCCTCAGATGTGCACCATTGCTAGGGAGAGAATGGATTTTAATGGGGAGTAGTTGATTAACACTAATAACAAGTCAAAAAGTGTTGACAACATTGGAGAGTGAGGTCAAAACTTTGACACACAGCTCACTCATCGCAATACTGCACATATTCATGAGTTGTCCTAAAACTAAATGTGAATGTAACCAGACCACAATTGCCACAACAAAGTCAAACACATCACCAATATAAATTTTGATTAATATTATTAATAACAATTAAGCAACCAGCATGAGAGAGATCATGTAAAAGGCAACACACAAAATGCAAATTTAAAAGTCAGCACAGTTTCCAAAGGTGATTAAAAATTCTATTTACTTGCCATTGAAGTGTTCAATGGAGTACAGTCTGGTTGTTGTGATTGTTGTGATCATTTATAAAATGTTCCTTTCATTGTGTTGTAGTACTGCAAATACAAACTTGACCAAACCTTATCAAGGTCGTACTGCTATTGATAAACTGTCTTTATTGTTAACAGTCTTGAGGCTTGAGACTTTAAAAGTGAAAGGCTGCTTATGCAACACCTTGGAAGATTGTTTGCCTGAAAGTGAAACATCTTTCGATGTTTAAGCGAAGCTTTGAGCAAAATTCAATTAGGTTTCCATGTCAATAGTCATACCATCCATGGAATGTTACATGGCAAGTTTGAAGAGCAGAATGACTCCTGGCAACAGACCTCATGGAAATGACAGAGCAAGCTGTGATGCATTTATTAAAAAGCTCTCTACTTCACTGCCAAATCAAAAGTAGGTCATTGCAAAACTGTGGCCCACTGTAAGACCCTACATTCATGTGTACACGCAATCATTTCTAGATGTACACTTGAGTCAAAACATACAAGCGCATTAAAATATCAAGCTAGTATCTAAAATTACATCAAAATATATTGCAATAGGCTGCGGGCAAGATGGTGAGTAAACTGATGTTGCACCCCCTAATCCTTTTTGTTTGTTTTTTTATCACATGAATGAATTGGGGATGTGGTTAACCATGGCAATAACAGTTAATAAGACTAAAGTTCAATTTAGCACATTGGGCAATTGTTAGCTGCTGCTCTTCTGCAGTGCCTGAAATATAACAACATCTAACAGCACCTTGCTCGAACACCCTCTTTGGTTGTGCCATGACACAGCAGTAGTTTGTTCATATCTGGTCAGTTTTAAAGAGATGAGTGTGGCTTGTCCACCTCAGCATGTTGGGAATGAGGGAGAGAGTAGAAAGAGGATGAGTCACACATCATGGGATTACTTCGAAATCAAGTGAAGAAGACGGCGTGCAATGTTGCAGAGTGAATGTCACGGTGTCACTATCACCATGTGGTGGTGGCTCACTGAGGAGCAAATGAAGCAAGAGGCGGAACAACACACACACACACACAACACAACCTTTCGTCGTCTGTAGATTACAGCTTGCCTCTGATCTCTCTCATTAATGTCTTCTCTTGCCTTCTTCCTGCTCCGCTCTGTGCAGAGGGCTTTCTTTTGTCTCATCTTTTGCTTGCGCGAGCAGTTACATCATGCACCAAAGTCAGCTCACTCAATCCCACAGACACACGCACTTTTTGTATGATTTCGGATATCACATAATTAAACACTGTTTTATTTAACATTGCAAGCCCTCGTAAACCAGTTTCGCACCAAACGTTTCTAATACATCTTTCATCTTAATGTAGATATGAAATGTAATTCACTGAATAAGTCTTATATTTCTGAAAAGTTAGACAATAAATTCCCCCTTTCGATAATCTCGAGGTAAAAGAAAAATATATTACATCACTTGTACCAAGAATATGGTTCTGAACTCTTGCAGTAAGTCGATTTGCTGTTGACATCGATTGACATTGTCTTGTCCGAAGTTTTGTACTTATTTGAAGGAAAGATCTCCTTCAGACGACAGATTGAATCTTCATTTGTTCTCTCCAGCAGCAGTAAGACTTTAGCTAAGAAAATGGCATCACCCCACTTATGGCATCTCTTTAATTTCTACCTGTTAAAAGATTAGTGTTAAAATTCATTGACCGATTTTTCAGGCGCAATTAGGTGTTGCCCTCAAGTGATATCATGTACTTGTGAACCCACGCTGAGCAAAGGTGTAGATGACTGGCAATTGGCTTGAGAATGCATGCCTGAGGACTACACGGTTTCCTTGTATTGCCCATGTGTTTTTAAGTCTTTCATGTACATGCAGTTGTCTCTAAACATTCATTTTTAGCATAAAAAGAGCTGTGCGTGATGTGCCTCGCCCGAAGTTAGAAAAGGTCTGCTTCCCCTCCTCTTCTTTGCCTCCTCCTCCATCTTTGCCTGCTCATCATTTTTCTCTATCTCACGCTTCATCTCTTTTTATCTGTTCCTCGTAATCGCTCCATCCTTCCTCTCCTCACTCTAACATCTCCCCATCCACAACTTTGTGCCAGTGTGGCTGAAGGCAAAGGACGTGGTGAATGTTTGAAATCTCACAGAGGGTATCTCATTAGAAACAGCAAGGCCTCCTCCACATAGTACTTTGGACAAGCCTGCTGGCAGTGTGTGGCCTGTGTCGGCTTCTGTAGAGAGATGGGGGAGTAAAATGAAGACAGCAATGGAGGGAGGTGAGGAAAGAGGCAACAAAGAGACAATGTTGCAGCAGCAGTTGAAGGGCAGGAGGAAAGTAATGGGAAGAGGTAAAGGTGTAGGTTAGCAATCTTTCATCACTCTTTTCCCTTCTCATCTTCCCCCCTACTCTCCACTCTGTTTTATCATTTCTCTAGATGTATGTCTGCCTCTGTCCTTCTGCCTTCGCTTGCTGGTAACAGCAGCTGAAAGAGGAAATGGGGAACAAAATATCCTCTCATTGCCTAATCTGCACCCCTACTTTCACGCCTCTGTCATGGCTGAAACCAGCTCATTCTTTCTCTTCCTCCTAATCTTCTCCTCTTCCCATAAGTATCAACCTCTTCCCATGATGCCCAGAGTGACTTGTCTTGTTTCCTCTCTAATAACCAAGCAAACACAAGTGATTTTTTTAAGTGATTTTTTTTCCCTAGTTTTAGCAAAATGAAGGTGAATGTAATTCCACTCGTGGCACTCACAGTTATTATTGCATTTCTGGCATTGCCTCTTTCTAAAAGGTACTTTGGAATAACTATTTTCATATCATTCAATTCCCAGAAATAGTCCTTTTAAAACCTCATCACAGCAAGGTCAATTCACTGCCTTTTATAGCCTTCTCTTAGCAGGAGCATGCTGTCCTGTCACCAAGTATTTCACCTTGTAACAACTGCCCTGATATCTCCAATTGAATTGTTAGAGCTTTACGAAAGAGAGAAACGTGGTGCCCGGTATGACTCACCTGTGTGGCTCCTTTTCATCCACGCCCTCAGTAATGCTTGTCTAACTGTAAAATGGCGCAGCTCTAACAAATGAGAGGTAGGAGACTTCTGTTTGGTTGCATGCAGTAAGCTCGTGGAGAGACTGGGGGGGAACACAAGACAAGTAGGTCTTTCCTTTTATCTTCACAGCTTCACACAAGAAGCTAATGCTTCTTAACATCCATGAAACCTTTTTTAATCGGCTGACTGTAACTGATGGGAGGAAAAAGAAAAGGGAATGAGAAAAGATGGGGAGAGATGAGGTGGTGAAAGAGTTTTCTGTGTACACAATCAGCTCCAGTTTGGTAATTATACTCCCTCTCTGAATGTTGTTCGCACATCCTTTGGTCCTGGTGAGGAGGGCAATCAGCTGTGATGTCTGTGCCCTTTTTTTATTTTTCTAAGGTCAACATCATTTATTACAAAGGTTGAAGCTCACGTCACGTAATCCACCATATGGTCTGTGCAGAAGAGTCTTGTTTTGACAGGGCTGAAAGCATCACACTAATTTAAACCTTGGTTCCCTTTCTCTTAATTCTCTCTATATCAAAGACTATGGCATGGATATATGAAAATTTCATGCCATGGATTATTCTGGCCAAACTATGTATGATATTGTTGTGATAATTGTGCCTTAAACTCTTGAATGCCTCTAAATCACACTGTAATCACTTTACATTTTTGTAAGAAACAAATATACTGTATTTACAGCCTTACAGATAGGATATTGTACATATTTGCATTGAATGTCCTACATTGTGATGTTAGCATTGAAAGCAGCAGAACAGACATGCAGTAGATATACTGTATACTTCAAGAAAATGCTGTGTCTCACTATAGGACTATATGTTGGCAAGCAAGAGCTTTATTTTCCAGTCAATCACATAAAGATGTTAGTGATTATCCATATTCATGATTATCCTGATAATTGAAATTAGCCACAATGAACTTGTAACTTTAAATTTTTAGTGCAGTAAATCCATACATTGTCCCATCCCTTATCCAGACAACAGTATATCATGTCTTGTTAGTGCTTCCACTTGTGATCTGATGGCCAAAAGTTGTTGCATTACCTTGGACAACAGAAAAGAGACAAAGTAGACAGCAGCGTACAGAAGCACTGAGCTGAGTGTATGTCGTACATCTTGAAGGCTCCAGGAGATTTTGCTGTGATCACCAGTTCCTGTCCGTGCTTTGGCAAAAAAGTTCTGCTAATTACATAAAAAAATCAATATAATATTATATTTCCGTCTGAAGGCACAACTGGCTGCTGTCAGAGATGCTTTGACTCAAATTCAGGGTGAGCTGCACTTGACTTGTAGTTCCCCTCATTAGCCAAAGCATATAGACATTGTACAAGCTCAGGAAATGACTGTGGGTTGTTTGATGTATTGGAGTTATTATGGGTGGGAGAGATGCCTTTTTGAGTGTCCGGACGCTGTAATAACTGCCTGGTTGCATCAAATAGAATTTCAGTTTCAGTTTGAAGGCAATTGTGGTATAATCGGCTCATTGCAGTTAATAAGACAAGATGTAATAAGATTTGTGCTTTATTTGCCTCCAAGCAACTCTTCTCAGCCATCTGGGCTCCTATACATTTCTATAACCTCTCCCATTTCTTTGCAATCTGGTCTTTATCAGCGCTGAAATAATTCCTCTTCCTTTACAGAATTACACCGTCATGACATTTAAGAATTGCAAACAGCTTCGCATCAACCAAAGACCTTCCCACCAAGGCTGCTGTGCATTGTCCAAACACTCTCTACAGGCTCTGAATAAGCTCAGGGCTAAACAGTTGCCTGCATGTTTTTCCACCACCATTCCTTCTGGTCATGAAAATGCAGTGTCTTTGTATTCATTGACACTGCTTAGGTTCAAGCACCCTTCTGGGCTGCAAGCACAGGAAATTGCATGTGAGCATTTTGGTTTGAAGGTTAGACAGCCCCAAGCACACTGGGGGAAGTCAACAAAAAATCTAAATGGGAAACATGAAAGATGGATACATATGTAAAGACTAATGTGGTTCAAGTAATAAGCAAGGAGACTTGCTGTTGACAAACAAAAAGAAAATATGTTTTTATTCACTGAAGTGTCATATTGCATTTTTTTTAAAGCTTTTCTCAGTGGTACATCTGGATATTTAAATAAAAAATATGCAGTGGCACCTTCTCACACCTGCAACAGCTCAGTATGTTTTATATACTGAGCTGTTGTAATTTCACTTTCCACCTCTTGAGACAAAAAAAGGGAAAATAAAGTGTCTTTCCCTCTAAAGTGGCACAAACATTTCCTGCCTGGACACTGCTGAACAACAATTGTCATTTCCGTACAAAAACATTAGAAATGATTTGCCATTCAGCCCACTCTCATTTCCAGTTGACCAGCTATCAGCTATTTGTTATATCCTTCAACTGGCACAGCCAGATGCATACAGTTCACCCCTTGCCACTAAGGAGACTTGTGGAAAATTTCAGTGAAGAAGTGATATGAAATTGTCAGCTTCAGATGACTTGAACAGATGATGCAGTGCAACAGAAATTGAAATTGTAAAAGTGCTGAGAGTGGATGGTCAAACATGTGACTTTCACTTAGGAAACCACCCTTTACTAATTTCAAGTGTAAGACAAGCATCAGCAGTTATTTCTTAAACCTATTCACATTTTTTGTGTACAAACTTAAGTAGGTGTCACTGCAGTTTCAACATTCAAATTTAGCTGTTGGGATGTTTTGGATTTTTTTTCTCTTTTTCTTTTTAACAAAGGAAACAGGAAAATGCTCCAAAATAACTTATCAACGCTAGTTTTCATGTTTTACAGTTTTTTTTCCAAGTGTTAAAGGACTGAGATTGCTGTAAGATGTATTGAGCCCTTAGGGACAAAATATATTTAAATAACCATGACTTGACTTCTGTCTACATAATTTCCTCTCAGACGTAAGATGCAAGATTCTTGCATTTTCAGAATTTAAAGGTATGTTCCATTGGCATCTGTTTATAATTAAATTCCTAAAGCACACAATAAAAATAACTCCTTTTTGCAACAGCCTGTATAGAACATTAATTAAAGCAAGAGTCAGTGACTTCAAAAAAACAATACAACAATAAGGAAACAATACAAACAATAAACCAAAAATATTGCCTGACAGTCCAGGTGGCTCCTCGACTTACATGACACAGCACCAGTGGGGTTGTTTTTTCTTTCCCATCCTCTTACAGCATGTGTGTGTTTATTTGTTTGTCTATATACTCAAGTGTCTGTGTATTCATATTTTCCCCTCCGTTAAGGGCTCGTTTTGTTGCTTGTGCAGCGGTCTCTTGGCAGCCACCAGCAAATGGATTGTTATGTAACGGCCACAGCTTTCTATGTTTGACTGCCAACCTGCAGAAAAAGGAAGCAACGGAGGGACAAAGGGAGGGTTAAAGATTAAGGGAAGAGAATATGAGAAAACGAGGCAGTCAGTTAGAAAAAGAGAAAAGGAGTAAGTGATGTGCCTCTGGCTAAATGTTGTGGTTCCAGACACAGCACAGCAAATCTTCTTTTCTGTTCCCCGTCTCTACCATGTTTGGGTTTTTGTCTCATCACATTATTGGTTGGACTTGATTTCTTTTCCATTCAAGGGCCCTCAGTAAAGTATAGACAGTCATTAATTTAGTATCTTCCATTCCTTGCCTCGTTCATCAACACCCCCACCCCCCCCGGGCCTGGTGACACGAAGAGAATACAATCAACTGCCTCTGATTTATTCAGGCAGTTCAACACCAATTTGACATCGGTGGACAGAGGTAACAATGACATTTCAGATGACTATCCAGAGACCACAAGCAGTTGGCTTGTGAAAATTTGTGCAAAAGCTTTGCTGCTGTATCTAGTTGCTTAAGTCTATTCTTAGTGACTAAGCGGTTAGTTATTCTGTTTAATAACCACCACAACAGTGTATGGCAGATTTGAATTTGAGTCTCATGAGATCAGAAGGAATCTGGACCCCCAGTGGTCTTCAAAGTCAAAGTCTTTGATTTGTCTGTCTGTCTTCTAAGGCTAATCTTTATGGATCATCATGATGCCTTAATGTATAGATAATCGGCCTTCTATGTGGGTAGAAATGGGTAACGTCGCATCCCTCCCCACCACTTTCATGTGTCAACAACATTCAAAGCTTCGCAAGATCCAGAATAATCCTGTATGGACTGACCCATGCCAGCTCATCATCTGTGTGTGTCAGAGCACATTCGAAGCACATGCACACAATAAATAATGTATGCACCTCCACATCCACCACAGACTACATTGTTCTTTCATCTCGCCGTCTCATCGGCCTCCGTCTTTGAAGTGGGATACCCCGGTGTCTGAGGAATACAGTCCTGGGGACTGAAACCAAGTGGATCTGCACTCTTTGGTCCTCGGAAGAGGCTTGCCATTGATCCCCCCTTGCGTCTCTGTCTGTTGCTTTCAGTCACTCATTCCAACACCTCTCTCACCTCTCCAAGATCGTCCTTGCACTGACATCTATTACAAGCATCTTTTCTCTTCATCTTAGATGGTCATTATTCCTGTAGCTGTACACATTCTACTTTCAATCCACTAATACGCCTCAAATACCACATTTAAATGTTATCCAAGCCTGACTGTCCTCTTGGCTCATTTCATTTAGGAACCATTTGGAATGTTGCTCTAACTTCTCAAGTAGGCTGCAGGGTTCTGTTTCATATTGAACTCGAAAGTTGAAGTGGTTTGCTTAGACAAAGTGATTTTTAGAAGGTGTTGTCTTGCTCATTCAATTTCTGACAAGTGGTATTTCCAAGAGGCCATTACACCTATGTTACAGACTAGAGAGGTGAAGACTGTGGAGACTAATTAAATGTATAATTGAGTAATACTTTTGATTTGTCCTTTTGTCCTTTCTGGATTTCAACTAATTCAAGATGAAATCTTTTTACTTTAGTTTACTAAAACAAACCAGGAATTTGAAGAACAAGGAATTTGAAGAAATCACTTGGGCTTTTTGGGACCTTTTAAAGACTTAAAAAATGTATAATTTATTTGGCAGATGAATAATTAACAATAATTCTCTGCTATGACTAATAAATCTAAATGATATTAGGTGTATAGATGTTTGTTTGTACTAAATTCAGAGTTTTCTGTGAAAAAAATATTCTACTTGGTGTTCCTTGTCAATAAGCCTCCCTTTTGTATCCATTTAATTTCTGTCCAGTAAAAGGCTTGTGAGCACACTTCATGCAAAGATCTTTCGACTCGTGTAGTTTTACAATTCGAGCCACCAGTTAATACAATCATCCTTTCAGGGCTAAAATGGTTACCCCAGCTTTAGCCTGTGTTTGTTTATGTATTGTGAAGGCCCCTCCAGCATAGTTAGGATGATGCTAACACTAATGGGTCCATGGAAATGAAACACTATGAGGATGTGTTCACTATTGCTATTGTAGCCCTCTTGTCCCAAACACACAAATTCACACATCTGTATTCCCGTAGCTCTAGCAGCAACAGTCTGACCTTTTCGAAACATCACAACGTAACGTGTGGGAAATAAGGTGGTTATTCTGAACAGGTCTGCTATTATTTTGTCTTTATGGGGGACACGTCTGCATTTCACAGCACTGCTCTTGCTCATCTGTTCCTCCAAGCTCAATCCCTTCTTTCATACTTCTGCAGGCTTAGCATTTGGAGATGATGGTGGGGGTGGTGTTTGGGTTGAGGATCAGTGTGGTGATGCATACTCCCCAAACATAGATATAATTAAACCCCTGAGTCCCAGGGCAGAGTCTGAAGCTAAGATATCCACATTTGATTGGAATGTTATAAGAAGAGTTAATGTGAGGAAACGCTGCTGCTTTCGCTGTTGATCTGTGTTTGTGTGCATTCATGCATGTGTTTTTGATGTGAGAGCTTGTGAGCAACTGGTATTGAGGTGTCAGTTACCCTTATTGCATGAGTTTAACTACATTTATTTGGTGCACGATTATTGCACATTAAGACAGAGTAAAAACTTCCCTAACATGCAATCTATTTCTGGAAAAACCCAATTTATATAACTTCCATAAAACAGCTGCGTTAAAAAAACATGGTTACTTTTCTAAATAAAACATATGATGCACCTGTTGCTCCAATGTTTGGGTATAGACTTGATGAGATTCTTCTGTACCTAGATTACATGACTGGTAGACAGTATGCTGCTAGATATATTGCTGCCCCTAAAAAAGCCTCAAAATCAGTGCTGCACGTTTTTATTTGTATTCCCTCATAGTTGCTAATGGTTTCAATATGCTTGTATAAAGTACTCAATCAGATCTTTTCCTTTTAGTGTTTTCACTTTTTCTTCTTTTTGTGTAGCTGTCAACTTAAATGGTATATAGTTGCACAATAATACAGCAATTTAAAAAGTATGACTCAGAGCTGTTGTCTTGTTTTGAGCAGAAAATAAGTAGATGATAGGTGCTTCCTTTTCACAAACGTTTCTTTTCTTTTCAAGCGAAACAGTACAGCAAAATGTGCTTATGGAAACATTTTAGGTGATATAGGCAAAGCAGTAACATGTTTGGTTCATACTTGCCATGATCAACGTTGTCACAGTTTAAATGAAAGTTGTTGTCACAATTCCTTCAGGGACAGAAATGCACCTCTTTTAATCAAACTAGATAAATAAACAAATAAACAAGTCAGGGCTGCGGGGGCAGGCAGAATGTAGAGATACACTTTATATTTTTTGCACATGATATCCACAATGTAATAAATCAATAATGTGAAGTTTCCCTTTAATCATATGTAGACAGGGGACCCTCTGCCTCACGCTTATGTTGATCAAAATAATGACTGCTTACATTCTAATCAGCTTTGTTTGTCATTACTGTCTCAGTACCCACCTTCTTTATTCACTGCTCCCTCTGAATCCCTGCAGTGACACAAATTTAAAAAAGGCCACGGAAACACGAAAGCACTAGAAGAAAAACTGTATTTGTACTAAAGTCCCCCTCTGATTGTAGCATCCCCTCTGGGGACAATAACAACCATTGGAAATATTTCAAACACACCTTGCAAGCACATCACTGCTGTCGGAAGCAAAAGAGGAGAAACATTTGAATCCTCCGGATTTGTGAAGGGTACAGCAGCATATCAAGTCCCCACTGGTAGATTTGGGGCGCGAGATAATCAGACATTTTAAGCTGACGGCTGTAATTTCCGAGCACTTTGAGGTATGGTTCACAGAGATGCAATTGACACAAGCTCACAGTTGGCTCAAAGGTCCCTTTTTGTCGTTTTCAACACAGGGCTGCACAACAAAAATGCGTGTTGTGACTCTTTATATGATACACAAGGCAATGACACCATTATTTTAAAAAAATGCTTTTTTGACATTTTAACTTAAGTGAACCTTTCCATTCAGGCACATAAAAAAAAAATGATCAGCCTTTGTTTTGGTCTTTAAAGCTTGACAGAACAAAATGTGACTTCACTGAAATCAGCTTCATTTTCTCCATAGAAAATTCTCCATATATTTTGATTCAGAAAAAGAAGACAAAGCTATTATTTTGTCCATGTGACCACTCTTGCCTGACATCATATTGTTGTAAACATTCCCTAAAATATAATAGACTGAATATATTTTAAATTTGGATTTGTCAAAGCTTTCAGCAGATTATCCCCATTCAATATTGCTAACTTTAATTAACTAACCTATTTTATTTTGAAGCAGTGAAGATATTTGTAACATTTCAGTTAGCAGAGCTGTGAAGTTAATGAGGAACATATTAATTGCATCTGAAATGATTCCACAGAAGCAGACAGGACACCTGTCTCTAGGGAGATTATCATTCTTGCTTGCTCACAGGTGAGACTCGTATGCTTTCATGCAAAGCAGCTTAAATTAATTATTATTAAATTTCCTGATGTGCCAACAGGACGGGTCAGAATCTAATGTTAATTATTGGTCTGTGTTTTTCTATACATCCAAAAGATCACACACAGTACAGGTTCACTGTGTTAGGTGTTAGTTTAATTCTGTCTCCTCAGGAGAGTTTCTTTCGTCCTGGCAAGTATCTCATTTTTTTTCTCGCTTAATCGCCACGTGATATTGACATTTCTGCAGTATGCATGGAAATGTTTCAAATTACTGAAAGAAGCCTCTGTACGCCTCTGAATCTGTGAATTAGATAATGGCTATAGATTTTCACTTACACTTCTGACTTCCTGCTTCTTCCCTACTCCATTTCTCAGTCTCTGCCCTCCTTTTCTTTAAATATTTTTACCTTTTCTAATCTCTACCATCATTGCTCTGGCAAAACATTGCTGGGACAAGAAGACTGTTTTAGAATGTAAGATGATATATCCATCTTGCGCCCCCATGTTACTATGGTAGAACGGACAAAAAAGCTTGAAAACACATTTCACGTTTGTATATGATAGAGCAGCTTCAATAAAACCAAAGAAGAATTAAGACGCCTATGAGGAACTTGTTAGCAGTGTGATGGGAGTGTGTCCTGTCTAAATCTATCTATCCAAAAACAAAATGTGCATAATATGTAAAGTCGGTGTACTTATTTTCACAGTATAAGGTCAATCCAATTACTCTTTTCAAGCTACTGAAGAACGCTGTCCCTACCTGCCAGCTAGTGGTGCAGAATTGTAAACGGTTCTAAACCTTTTATCAGTCTGTCGAGTTTCAGTTTTACAGAGCTATTCGACACAGTTTAACCAAATAGGAACCATTATATCCAACAGGTATGGTATCATGAGTTGTCAGGGACAGAAGCTGATCTTTTCTCAGTTCTTTTGCAGACAGTCGTTTTTTGAGAATCACGAGAATTGGAAAACTGTTTTCCAGATCTGCTTACTATCTTGTCTGGAATGTAAAGACAGTCTGAAAAGGTAGAATCACCCTCAAATCCAGGTATGATATAAAAATTAAAAAAAAGACGGTTAACACATCATGTGTTATGCCTTTACTAGACTCCGGGAAGTGTTGGGAGCGTTGATACTGCCATAATCAAGTGTTGTTTCACCTCACAGAACAGAATGGCCCCTCTCATCCTTCTAAGCTATCTCCTGAAACAAATGGAGGAGTGTCACCCAACCACATCAGATGGAGGTGGCTTGCTACTTCCACTCTAGATGCACCATCATTCAGATGCCATTACTTCTGTAGCGCCAGAGAGAAATGGCTGGTGGCAACATTGACAAGGTTGTTAGACTACAAAGGGGATGTTTGCATCTGAGCGTGTCTGCATGTGAATGCCTTGTCGAGTAAGGAGGAGAGATGGGAAAACTCTTAAATGTCAGCAAGTGTGCGTGCTCTTCACCAAGTTTTTGTCAGCATGTATGTCCATCCATCCGTCCACGTATGTGTGTCTAACGGCATCTTCAAAGATCAACAGCTGCCTGGAAACTTTTGGCAAATGTTTCGTCTCTGCCTTCTATCTTTTATTCTCCAAATCCAGACACCCCTTTGTGTCTCTGAAGTATATGTTGTGTCAAAAAAAGTAGCAAAAGAGGTTTCAGTCTCTTCATTTAGAGAGAATCAATAGCTCTGTCTCTCGTCATAACTGCTTCAAAGAATCAGTATGTGCTGATGCAATAATAGATGAAGGTTTGAGGATCCTTCTGTGTAATATTGAGTTATCCTTTGAGAGCCTGTCTGAGAGTTTAAAATAAGAAGTGTGTATGAATTTATGTGGGTGTACAGTGCTGGTGCACCGCAGGGTTATTGCCTCTCAAGAACAGACTTCTTTATCACCATCAGTTCTTTTTTCTTTGGTTGAATTTTCATTTTATCTGTCAACTCCCATGAAGCTCTGTAGCTGGTGTTCATCACTGCAACTTTGACTGTAGGCCTTAATGGGAAATCTTGGCATCTGCTTTCTCATATATGACCTATTTATCCCCACGGTAAATGGCGGAGGCCTAGAAGCTACTATCCCAAATTAATGAACCTGGGCATAGACAGAATCCCAAATGATAAACTAGATCCTAAATGCAGTCAACTTTCATCCCAATACAGAGGAATGAGGAAAAATGGAGAGTTGAAAATAAATTCAAAATCAATAGGTTTTTTAATACTGCTTTGATTCATGAATCTTTTCTGACAATTTTTCCACTGGATCCGTGGATCTTCCCTTTTTTTGCATCCACGCTACAAACCAAATTACGAGCCGGCCCATGTGAAGGGAAGTAATAATCAAGGAGCGTTCCTCAATGTTTTGATTCATCTCTTTGAATTCTCTCCACTCACCACGAGCGCCGCAGGAAGGATTGATTGACCAGATCAATAGCACCAGAGCTAATTGGACAAAAGTAATGAATATTTAGCCTCTGTTTAAAGACACCCGTGAAACATATGAGAGCACTAGAGTGTTTCCATCATTATTGTTACATAACAAAAAGGGGCAGGCAGATTGTTTTATTAGAGTCCAGTCGGCTGAAGGTCAGAGAAATCCATACCCAATAGGCTTTTTGTTTGCCAACAACTCCCCAAGCACAGGGATTTTTTTTTTTAGCTCAGTTTTCAGTAAAGCAAACAGTTACTGTTTGAGGCAACCTGGATGCATATATGTCTGCCTTACCTCTACAGCAAGTGTGTCAATTAGCATATGGATGGTAGGGATATATCCCTCCAAATTATTGAGGAAGACAGAATTGTCCCTACCAATATATGAGAGTTATATTGTAAAGTCACTTAAAGTGCAGTACTTTGCAAAAGAATAGCTAGCAGTGGTACCACTGGGAGATACAGGGGGTGGATGTCACTATTAAAGTTGACAATAAACCTACTCGCCTGATTGAGGGGTAATGATGCAGGACTTACTAACAAGTCTCCATAAGACACCATCAATTGGCTCCCATCAGTTGACTACGTACCCATTTAGCTCATTCTAATCCCCTAGCTCATCAGACATTAACATTTTGCCACAGTACGTCACATCTATGGATGGGCACACACTTGATATGCACCAAGGAGATCAGAGTTTGTCCCTTTTAAAACCAAGTTATCACTGGCCATTTCTAAAACTGAAGCAAACAGCACTAATCTTTTCCTAAAACTAACCATGTGTTCTGTGTGCTTGAATTTAACAATAGTAATATATATCTAGTGCAGCAGGATAAGAGTCTTTTGTGTAATACCCAGAGATACTTAGGAGACAGCATAGTCTGCCAGCAATGGTAATAGGAACCTTCAGCCTATCTGGAAGGAAGCTTATCTGTATAAAATGCAACTTGAACATGAAAAACTGTAATGCACAAGGAGAGTGCAGACCTTCGCCAAGGCTTAAAACCACCCCCATATGTGAATACCTCTGCAATGCATTTGATAAAACTAATGATTGTGTCTTGGGTCGTCAATTTTTGCCAAGCATAAGATGAATTATTTGTGCAATCACACGCAAACTTGTTGAAACTGATCCTATCTCATTTAAATGAAGACAAATGTAACCAATTGTTCCACTGACCATTTCTGACCTGCTCTGATATACAGCTGTTGTCGTCTCGTCTCTATTTGGGGTAGTTTACCAGCATGTTTTTTCTTGTTTTAGTAGTTGTAGTAAGTTTTTCACTAGCTATGCGCTTGCAGAAACACTGCTATTTTAAATACTATACATTTGCGTTTACCAGTGATTAAATGCAATTAAGTACATTTACCCAAATATTATAAATAAGAAGAAGTTGAGGCACTTGTACTTGATTATTTCTATTTTCTGCTTCTCCAAACTTCCTGTATATTACATTTTGGAGGAATATATTGCACTTTTACTCCACGAAATTTATTAAAGTGTATTTTTACAAACAGTCAGACAAAAGAAAAACATTAATTATGATAATAATGAATAGTCATCAGAAAAATTATCAATATTGGAACTGATGAATATTGAGTATTCGACTTACTGTATACGGTATTGCATAAAAGTAGATATATACATTTACTTTTACCTGTTTAATATAAGTACATTTATTGCCAGAAAATACTTTTAATACAGTAAAAGTATTAATAGTACATTCTAATATCAATTTAAGACTGTTCTTACTCAGATGTTATTCCTATGGGTAAGTTTAACTTTTACTAAAGTAATTTTTCAACATGATATCTTTACTTTCAGTCAAGTATGAGTTTGGGTCACTTTATGCAACATTAGTTTTGGCAAAGCAACACATTGGTTTTATTTTTGCGTCAGAGGTGGGATATGGTCAACTGTTGAGGTTCTTTTGACTTCCTTTCTCTTGAAATATTCACAGACTCGAGGTACACAGAACACATTAGAAGGCACAGATGCTTTTCAATTCTCTTGAATGTAACTGGGTAAGAATTTCCTCCAGACATGTCTTCTTGGGTTTGATAAACACCCTTGTTCTCTCTTATTCCTCTAACTTATCCTCTATATCTTGCATGGAGTGGTTGGTGGATTTTGCCTCAGTGACAGCGGCAGGCACTTGCATGGAGAAACAGTTACATGTGGATGCGCCCTGTCAGACTGCTCATTAGAGACTGTGCACCCCCTTTGTCTTACCATTTAGAGAAGAGATGAACACAGATACACACAAAACACTTGCAGGCACGTAAACAAGGGCACAATGCAGCAGGTGGCCACTTATCAGCTGGACAAATCAAAGCCAGCAAAGTCAACAGCAACTCACTGAACAAATCCAAGAGAGAAAAGTGGAAATGTGTAAAAACAAACACATTTCCACTTTACACTTGCTTTATTTTTTTGTTTTGCTCTACTTCTATATGTGATGTTCATTTCAGTAAATGAAACGTTCCCATAATGAAGAAAAAAATGCATGAGAGCAGTGTTAATGGATGAGAATTAGTTCACTTTGAGTATGCACAATAGCAAAGAGGATACATTCCTCGTGTCTAAATGCATGGTGCATCTTGAATTATGTTTTAGTATTAAAGTTGTGTCAGTTCTTGAGGGCATTTAATTCAGAATTTTAGACCGCGGATACTGTGGATCCAATGCAAACATGCATATTAAGACAAATATGACATTTTGTGTTAATGCACCATTACGGCAAACAGAATGCACATTGTTCACATTTTATTGTAATTGCTCACACATGCATAAGTTGAATATTTCTGGATGACTCTATGGTCTAAGATCTATGGTTTAAGTGTACTTAACACATGTAGAGCAACAGTGACTATAATCCATCTCACTGGAAGGTAACTTTTTCTAAATCAATTTGTAAATATGTTGTCTCACAA
>KV751398.1:1006434-1041433 GCA_001698575.1 Mola mola
GCAGCTATTTCAAATAATTGCTCTAACATTTGCCCATTGCAATGGTAACTGAACCTCTAATACATTTGAAAGGAAATGTCCAATAGATGCATTAGACTCGAGATGTCCTAATTTTAGCCTGTTAAATGTTTCTTTGTCTGTTTTTACAGGCTGAGTATTAATCCCTCTGAGTCTGAAAATTGAAATTTGTTTAGTGTGACTTTTATGGTTCTGTATGTGTGTGTGTGTGTCTTTTCAATTTTTTTGTCCTCATCTCTCAAACTCTGTCTCTCCCAACACGAGTGCAATTATATACATTAACATGCACTGAGCTTCAACTAACGTCTACCATTCGCTTTTTTCCCCCAACATGGCTCCACTCTCATTTATTGCAACATGGCTCCGCTCCCTCTTTTTGTCAGCCATTTTAGAAATCTTGTCTCCTCTCTTCTCCGCAGCCGTCTCTCCTTCAGTTTTCTTCAAAGAAAAAAAAAAAAAAAGTTGTATTTCTCTGCACCACTGTTCATACTTTTTCATCCTTTTTTTCACTCCCTACTTCTATACCCTCGTCTTTCTTCATCCTCTCTTTTCCTTCCTTCCTCCAGCACACAGCCTCTTTATAGCCCTCCTTCCCATGCTGCGATAATTAGTCAGTGCTAAAATAATACAGCCTCAAGGAAACAACAAGAGCTGAGCATAGGGCTTAGCTCCGCTGGGATGGAGAGAGGAGAAGAGGAGGAGGGAGGGGGATAGATGGCGGGAGCCAGAGAGCAAGAGACAGGGAGGAGAGTTGTGTGTGTCAGCCGATTTCAAATGGCTACCAGCGGATTATTAGATAATGAAAGTGTTGAGTACCTGAGTGTGTATCCCCATTTTTGATCAACCTACCTTTCTATTCTTGTATGACTGCAAGTGTGTGTATGTGTGGCCCTTTGCTGTCCATGTTGTATAAAATCCCTGCAGGCCCTGCAGTCATCACAGCTTCTGCTTTCCATCCTCTCAAACCGGAGCACACGTAGAAAGAAACGTACATGGCGTGGCATGGATACAGTATAAAAACCTTTGTCCATGCATAATCTGCTATTCTGGTGTGACAACATTTTCTTGCTCCTGCAACCCCAGATGAGATTTTTGACATGACAATTTTGACATATACAGTTGTCTGAGTAAAATCTAACATATATCAATATATTGCTTTCCTTAATATAATGTTACATTTTTCCATCTTAAATTGTTTTTTAATAAATCATCCACATGTGTCATGTTTGCCTATTGATAGCTGAGCTGGCTCTATATTCATCTTTTAACTGTTTATTAATAAGATATACTTAATTGTGCCATAGGAAAAAAAAAAAAAAAAAAAAATTGGGGTGCATGAATGACGATACATAAACAAAACAAGGTTAAACACACAAAAAAAATACGGACTACAGTACAAAATAATCCAAATACAAGGTAGCAATAAATAACGCCAGAAAACCTTAAATACCCTAAATCATACTCGACCAAGGAAAGTCACACCCCATTACATATTAAGCTATAGCAACTTTTGTACAGGGAAAATAAAAGAAAAACAAAACAGAGCATTGAAAGCTAAAACCCAGTATGTAAAAAAAGTGCCAGACAAAGTGAAGGTTATACAGCTACATGGTTGAATGAACATGTTTCCTTGTTGAGATGCGTCTCGAACGTTGGAATAAATGAGAGCTTGATGTGTTTGCTCTTGGGGATAGGATCTCGGTGGTGGCAGGCTAAGCAGGCTCTCCCATACATCCCTCTTCTCTGCAACATTTTCCAGCTCCTCCTGTGGGAGGCATTCCCTGGCCAGATGGGCTATGTAATCTCTCAAATGAGTTCGGGGCCGTTCTACGCCAAATCAGATGCTACATTTGTGAAATGGATATTTGACATTCTAACCTATGGCTGATTGTGATAGTTTTCAAAGTAATCACTGTATATGATATGACTGAGCCTTCATTAGTCTCAACAAAATTGATCTGTTGTATTAATATATATATTGATTACTACTGGATTTGTAATGAGATGAAATAAAATGAGCTTCTATGCTTTAATTAACTGCTGTAGAACATTACCCTCTTAAATTGTATTTGTTTTTATTATTTTTTTTATTAATATATATATAATAGCATATCCCTGATTTGCTGAAATCTGTAGCGAGGACATTTTACTCTGGTGACTGGGCTGTTATTGAACGAGTACTTTGAACAAGCAGTAGTTTTGTGTCATGCAGGAAACTATTTAAAGACACTGCATGTGGGTCTGAGAAATTCTGATGGACAGTTTTCTGACACTACATCCGCCTTTACCAGGGATGCCCATGACCAGAGGCCAGAATGTTGATGGAAAACAAAACTGAAACAAGAAGAAAAAACTGAAAAAAAAAATGGCAAAATGACACATACAAAACGGCGACGCACAGTGAGCAAACAAATTAGTCGTATCCAAACGTGAAGAAGGCTGTCTTGCTTTAGCTGCCAGTCTAGCAGGAGAGGCCTCTCAGTGTGCTTAAACTCATGAGACCATGATGAATGAAAGCTGCAGGTCACGCTTGTGATTACACGCTTGTTGTATTTGTAATGTATCCCCAATTTTGTTACCAAAACAATAGGATCATTGACTCGCATGTCTAAAATGTTGAATGTACAGTACGTGTATTTATAGCAGACATCCCAAAGGGCAGAGTGCTGTTTCATTACCATATACTAATCACAGCCAACGCCTGTCATTTCTCATTCACTACCAAGTCTATTGGAGCCAAGCCAAGTCTTCACTCTGTTAAAGTTCAAACATGAAGGCAAGGCAAGCTTCCTTTGACAGGGAGATCTGAGGAATTCCATTTGTTGACGTTGAGGGGTAGTGGTTATACTGACAGCACAGCCAACACAAAGTTTGTCAGTTTGCCCTAGTTTGAATGCAAACCAACTGAGGGAAACGGAAAAGACAGTTGCTGTGCAGATTTACATTTTAAAGGGGAATGACAGCGAAGACTGGCATAGTGCTAGTGCTGAAACTAGACGTGACTTGATGATATGCATTGCTGCATAACCCATGTGTGTTACTCACAAAGAGTTGATTTCTTTCACGTGCATAATAGTTTTTTGGGATATTTATGATTTTGTTTTTTTTTATTTCACTGAAATAGCATTTTTCTTGTGATGACTTTTCAATGATGCCTGTGTAGAAATTTGTGTTTACAATGCAAATGCTGCATTACGATGTACTCTTTGAGCATTATTAAATGAAGCTTTATCATATTCACAGAGTGCAATAAAAAAGAATGTGTGACAGGTATTTCAAATATTAGTTGTGGAGAGAAAAAATGATAATGATACAAAGATCTTTGCTATGCATGAATGCCAGCTTTTCACTTCGTTGTAGCCTAAATATGTTTTGTTGCGAGAAAAAATCATTTCTGTATTTATGTTTTTAGAATGTATCTTTCTTTTCAACTTTAAAAGTGGTGTTATAATGTGACAGCTCACTCCGTTTGTGTGTGTGTGTGTGTGTGTGTGTGTGTGTGTCCACAGCTGGAACAACCTACATCTTTGGGCGAGGCGGAGCCCTCATCACTTATACCTGGCCACCCAACGACCGGCCGAGCACACGGGCAGACCGGCTGGCAGTGGGCTTCAGCACGCAGCTGAAGGAAGCCGTTCTGGTCAGGGTCGAGAGTGCCAAGGGACTGGGAGATTATCTGGAGCTGCACATAGTAAGATTCCGTTACAGGGGTATTGTCTTAGGAGAGCATTCTAAGATAGATTCAGTCAGATTAATCTGGCTGAATAGGGGTCAGTGAAAAGGGGGTGGGAGTTACCTGGACAGGGAAGTGCACGGTGTTGAAAAATGCCATGGAATTGGTAAACAATTTGAGGACTTTTTCAATGGCGAAAATGAAAGGGAGTGAATGAGTAAATGGAGGAAGGTGATGCAGGCAAGAAAGGGATGTTGTAAAGATAATAAACCTGTATTGCTTTCATATATTTAGGGTTTAAGATCATTTAAAATCACATCTAAAGAAAACTTGAAATGGCAATTATGGGACAGCAGGCTGATATTACATATTGAAGCTTGTTTTTATTTTATTGTGGGCTTTGCCAATTACTAACCCAAACACCTGATGACCCATAGGCATCCATAATGTTGCTGAAGATACACAGTTACACATTATACATAGCCTGATTCACAAATCATGTGTTACAGTACCAGCTGGTGGAAGAGATGTTGCAATGTACACAGTGATAAGACAGTATCACTGTTATCTACATGTATCTGCACTCATCCATCTGCACAAGTGTGTGTGCCAACATCTCAGGCGGTGACCCCAATTTGTTTGGGCTTGCCATGCTTTGAAGCGACAGGCACATAGTTGACCCCAGGTCACTTCTCGAACAGTGCTCTGTAAACTGAGAAGGACAGAGGGAGGGATGATGGGAAAGAAAGAGGTTAAGGTTGAAGAGTATTGGGGTGGAGCCCTGGTGGGTAGATCAAATGAGTCAAGGCTGCTTTGATCGCTTTCAACATCACTGATAAATAATGATAATGACTGTAAGGATGCAAGATTATGTTCATCAAATGGTGGGGTTTGAGTGGTGATCAGTTCAACTGCAGTCACTTTGAACTTCACTGTGTCAATTACTGTAATTTGAGGGGAAAAAAAGTTTTCCTCGGTTACAAAAACATACTTCCTCATTTACAGCTTGTGGGATCTCACCATGAGATTAATTAGTGGAGATTTCTGCAGCTACCTAAACATGGCTAAAAAAATCATGCAGTATTTCAGCACTGAAAAGGAAAATTTAGATAATCAAATTTATATAGATAAACCATTAAACTTTCTACGAGCTCCCTGTGTCATTGTTGTATTTAAAAGGTAACTGTCATGCTGGCAGGATCACAGCCGAATTCCGTTTGCCTCCATTGTCTTGTAAGAGCTCTCCAATGCAAATATCCCAAAGACTGGGCAAAAGAAACCCAAATACTCTGCCTGGCTAAATGCCACAAGAGGCTGGCAAGACAATGTCTTTCTCATTTTATCTGGGTGAACTGATACATTAACTTAGATTCAACTTCACGTAGACTTTAAGGTAGTTTTTTATTTTAACCTGAAGCCACGGCTCTTCACTGTTTATCTCTGCACATTGCTCATGATCACTCGTCACTCCTTGTCTCACTTGCTCCTGTCTCAACTGCACGCTCTTTACTGTGCCTTTCATTTACTCCCTCGTTCCCTCATGTCTGGCCCATTCATTCTCCGTCTCTCCTTCTGATGCACACATCAGTGACTCTGACACGCCGGCCCAGCTCCTCTGCTCCCATTGCAATTACATTTCATTTGCTGCCGTTCCTCCCGAGTCGCTCCCTTAAATGACTCTGTTCGGCCCATGGTGGGTGTTTGGGTTCTGTTAATTACGCCCGTCTCTCTTTGAGGAGAGCAGTACAGGCAAATTAGACCTGAGAGCCCAGGAGCCCTGGACCCATATCATCCCAGCTGATGCTGGCCTCACAGACTCAATCAAATAGCTCAACGATTCATCTGCAAAATAGCTCTGCATTCAGACAGTGATGGCGGTCTTGAGATTCAGTATTGGGGGCCTTATTTGTTAGCTAAAGCTGAAACAAGAAGTTTCATTCTAGGTAAGGTTGTTTCATGGCTTTTAATCCATTAGGTATAAAGCAATTCATTTGAAGTTGCTAGCAGTGTTGGGTAATAGCTTACTCTGCTGTACATTCACTACTACTTTATTTTGTTCTGTGCATTATAGCATTCTTCCGGTCAAGTGAGCACACCTACAGTACACGTATTATTATATGTAGCAGTAACAAGCAACGTGATTTCAACCAAACTTTAGTTATTGCTGTCCCATAGTAAACTCTATTATACAGTAATGTGATACGGTATGTTATGACCATACGAGACATACAGACTGGGAACATATTATCATGAACATAAATGGCGGTTTGCAGTTATATTCTGTACACCAAATAATAGAAATTACTTTAACTGCTACCTTTACTTTGGCTTATGCAAGCTGTGCACTTTAGTACAGCTTATGACTACACTACCCAAATGGCCTTTTTGAGCCTCTATCGCCGAGTCAGTGGCCTTCGAATGGAATCGCAGTCATTTCCTGACATTACAGATTATTAGACAAATCGCTAATGGATGCTGTCTCTGTCTGCATTTAGAAATACTAGCACCAGTGAGCACAGCTGATAATGTCACCAAGATGTGATAGAGCATTATTCCTTATCTTTTAACAGCCACTTGTCTCTTTACACATCCATTCTCCCTTGCCGTGCCTCCACCTCTTTCATGTTTAACCCGCCCTCAATTTCCATCCACTTACCTGAAAGAGGGCAAGACATCACTCACTGTGTCTTGTTGAAATGTTGTCATCAAGCCTCAGGGTAGGAGATGTAGAATTGAGGTTGAGGGATAATATGCTTCTGACTCTGGTTGCTTTTAAACGCCTGTATCCTCACAGAAAACTCTTGATTTACTGTATCTAAGTGCTCCAAACTTAGTTGACATCTCACTGTAGCTGAAATCGCTGTGAAATTCATTATTCACAGAAGGCCATGGGATGAAGCATTCCTGAGAGCACCAAATGACCAATGACTGTGCACATCACTTGCGATGCAATGATCCTTTCAGTTCTAAAAAGATTCTCTCTCATTTTGGTCAGAAGATCATACATTAGTAAATGAAAACAGCAGGATTAAGTGGCTGGAATGACTAACATTTGCTATTCGATAAGTAGATTTCATTCATTTTGCTCATTGGTGGGATTTCTGTTATATTTCCACAGAGCTCCTCAAGAGTGCTTAGAACTAATTAAATGAGTGGTGAGACATTTTCAAGTGCATCAAAACACATCTTACTTGCAGAGATCAAATGAACATGTTGATAGCTGTTGCATTTGCTGTATGACAGAGGTTTTCAACCCTCATAGACATTCTTCACATTTTACATCCAGTTACTTGGCTGTTCCCACATCTTTCCACCATACCCCATGGTTTTCTTCAATGAATGGAACTTGCACTGGTGTTTTCATATAAAGAGTGAGAGACTGGTCAAGTACTAACTGGCATAGTTAAGAGATCATGACAACATCTCTATTTAATGATGTTCTGTGTAACAGATAAGAATATCTTCTGGACCATTTGATAGTGTCACGTTTTGTTTTGTTCTCTAGAAAATGTGAACAATGTCCAAGATACTTTGTTCAAATTATGATTAGAATATTCATCATTGATTATTTTCACCAAGTTTAAGTGTAAAC
Source organism: Mola mola (assembly GCA_001698575.1). Lineage (NCBI taxonomy): Eukaryota > Metazoa > Chordata > Actinopteri > Tetraodontiformes > Molidae > Mola > Mola mola. The sequence continues at coordinate 1,013,718 of KV751398.1, forward strand.
CTTCACACATGTTTTTTTTCTACTCTCCACAAAAGAGAAAATACTCAAAAATACTCTTGGTGTCACCATTCTTGACATGAATTAAATACAAACAGACACAAAAGTTGTGTCAGTGGCAGTTCCTTTAATACTATAGAGGCATCAAAGAGCACTGGTTAATTGTTATGCAAAGTGATATGTTATTAATGAAGAAATAAAAAAAAATATTGTCTTCATGAGCTATCACAAACTTTCCAAATGTCTTGATAGATGGTTGATAGATGGTTTATAACCTAACAGTTTTGATGTTCAAAGTTGGATGTAAACATTTTTTTTTTATTACATATGATAATTTTTAGAGTTGTTAGTATTTATTGCTGTCCTCAATGGAACCGCTAACATTTCATTACATTTACAGCTAGCAAATTACCACACTAACTACTCTGTGGGAAATGTCTCATCTGGGGTTATGGGTTGTTGCACAGTGGACCACCCCGAGCACCTCCATCACTGGCTGTCCAGTCCCACCTCATAGCATTAAATTAAGGGCTGCCTCTGATTAGCAGCGAGGGAGCCATCCGTCATGTCAACTGTCTACTTTGAGCGGGTAGAAAGGAAGGGGGAGAGCAACGGTCAGTGCTATATTTTTATTTCTGTCTCCTAATGACAGCTGAAGGGCAGGGTTAAAAAAATGTTATTTTTTGACTGCCTTTTCCGCTTGATGCCTGGAATCTTAACCCTGTTAATAGCTCCGTTAATCTCAGATGGCTAGCCTTCTCACACAGCAACAACATGGTATAACCTGCTCCGGTAAGTGCATTAACAAGTCTCAAGGCATGTTTGGTTTCATTTTGGATTTGAAAAGACAGAGGACGATGACAACCTGCATAAACACAATAACTCTAAGAAAAAAAAAAACAAATCTAGGTAAAATACCGTGACAATACCACAATTCTCTCTATGTATATATAATTAAGCAAACTATTGTATTGTAACTGAAGTATCCAAAACAAAATCAATACTGAATCAATTCAGGAAATCAGTGTTAGTAAGCAAACACAAAGACTAATAGTTGTATCTGTCCCATTCTTTAAATTTTCAATCCCCTTTGTCTCAAAGATGAACTGATTACATTTTGGCAGTCAAAGGTCAAGGTCACTGACCTGAAAAGAGAACAAGTTTTGACAATAACTCAAGAATTGTCAGATACATTTTTATGGGTGTAAAGATTAACCGATCTGAACCGGTAATTGTTTTTTCATACTGAAGATATGAGTATACGGGTCTGCAGCTCTGTGGATCAGGCCAAATGCACCATGAAGTGGTCGACGGCCCAACCCCAACGCTACTAATCAGTTTAAAGCTGTAGCTCACTCCCATGGAAAGATACTTGCGGTGTGCTGCAACACGCTGCAGAAGTCTTTGACAGCGACTCTGCTGCAACGAGTCATGTTAGTGTGTTGTGGTGTAAATTCCTCCCCATCTGAGCAGACAGTAGAACTTCGCATTTTAACATCTCTTCCTTTATTATTTATTATTCATATTTGTTATCCACACTGCCAAATTCTGTCACATGGGCTGTGGGAGACAGACTCAATTTTACATTCACAATATCAAAATTTTTAAATAGCATTTATTTTAAATTGAAAAATAATAACTGCATTAAAATGTTAGGAACTGTATCAGAGTGTACTGAATCAAATCAGGATTACATTGAATCAAACTTGACCGAATCACCTCACATTAAAATTGAAACACCCTTGAATTGTATCAAAGCACATGAAACTCGATTTGAATCAAATCAGCATATGAGATAGAGATTTACACCTCTTGTAATTATTATTTTTCCTGTCATTAGTCAATATCATAACAAACGGGAACAGAAGGAGAGATTTGGTCAGATGCTGAATTTGTTTCTAATTGAATCCACTGATGATACTTTCAGGTACTGTGCTGTGTTTGAAATGTGTGTGAAACATCCTGGTCTTTTTTAGAATTTTTTTAGCATCATTGCAGCAACATCCATATTTGAAGCATTGTAGTCTACCACAAGCTGTTTATGGTTCTGCTGATATTGAGTGTCAGGAAATTGCCATTGCATCATTAAGACACCATGTTTCTAACTGAAAAGGATAATGGTAATGACTTCAGTTTGGCCAAAAAGCATGTAGTGATTTGTTAAGTCTCTATTGCATACAGTATATTAATGATTCAAGACAAATTGCAACTTGGCTTCTGCGCCAGTGTCCAACTGAGAGACAGTGATTTTAGTTTCCTCTTGACCCTCCTATTACCTCTTTCCCAGCAAGTGACGAATTCTGATTGAAAATGTAATAAAAAGAGACCCCACATTGTGTTGCAGCCCCATGGTCAGATCTGAAGCACCACATCTTACTTAATGAGCCTAATCGTGAGCTTTCATGTTCACTGCGGGCTAACAAGAGGGACACTCTACTTCTACTTCTCTAGACATGTACCACCAACCTGCTTTTTTTCTTTTCTTTCTTTTTCATTTCTGACAATCGCAGGTTATCTATCAAAAGTTTTGTCCAGTACCTGTTTAATTCTGGGTTGGAAAAACATGATCTGTCATTTGACTGCAGCCTGGGCTAAGATGAGTTCCAAGGAGAACAGGGTGGATGGAAAGCTTTGAGAGTGCAGCAGGGAACTGATAGATGCTGGCATCAGATAAAGGGAGATGGTGATGCGGATAAAACTGTCGGGGAGAGGCAGAGGCTTTCATCTTCTACTCTCCACCCCTGGTAACACACATATACGGAGGGATGTGTGTATGTGTGTATGTACACCTTTAGTCTTAACTAGCTGTCACTGCACACTGTTCACAAGTTCCTGATGACTGCCAGATTTGCTTTTAGATACATTTGCAAGAACACCTTTACATTCACTTATTTAGACACGTATAATTAGCTCTAGTAAGCACAATTTGCAAGGGCAGCCCTGCAAACTCTCTCAATACAATGACCATTTCCTTATTTATAAGTCCCACGCCCTCTATTTTCGAAAATGGGTTTTTCTACTCCATCCGACTCCCCTTTATCTTGCGCTGGGAGTAAAAGACAAACATGCAGGGAGGACGTGAGGAAGAAGCGCAGAGAACAATTGAGGGAGAATGGGAGGCTTTGCTTTGATGAATGCAGCCGCCTCACAAAGGGGAGCATGGGCCACTGTCATTAATGCGATCAGGTCGTGGTGGGTTTGGAAGGGTCTCTCTCCTCAGCTGGCAGCAGCCTGACAGATATTGATTAATCCTTCCCTTTTGCATCACTAACTACTTGACCTCATAAGTGGAAGGGTGCAGGCTTTATCATAAATTGCTAACTTTAAATGGGTAAGGGGATTAGGAAGTAGGCCTTCCTGAAATTTTACATCCCTCACAAGGATTGATATATTGATATCTAAACATACAAAAGTGAAATCCATTTACAAGACAAGTGATGCTTGAGGAGTGGAGTGCATATTATAGCTTTAGTTGGTGTCTGTGCATCTTGCATGTCTTTGGATGACCATCTTAAAGCACTAGCACTGCTTATACCTGTTTGGTCATTTGTCTTGATTTTAAGATGCTAGCAACTCAGAAGATCTGAGAAGTGATTCACTCCTGCTCAAGTGTACAGTGAGCTTCACTTGATTGTGTAGCTTGGTTAATTTGTCAGATTTGAATGTAAATGGAGCATTAGTAGGTGATTTCAGCAATGATAAGCTGATAAAAAAAAGAATAAAAGGGTCCCTCTCCCTTGTATAATATACTCTCATCACATCTTGCTTCACTTCTCAAGTCTCAAGCACATTTCAAGTACATACAATCTTAAGTGCTTCATTCAAAGGTGGCTGGACTTTTAATCACATGAATCATTTACCCATATGACACCACTGGACGGTAAAAACCTGGAAATCCCCATAAGGGATGTAGAACTGAAGAAGACATTCCAATGAGAGGTAAACTATTTTCAAGATTACAAAAGTAAGTGCACTTGCCTTTTACTGAAGTACTTAAGACAACCGCTGCCTGGATGACCTGGCCAATAAAAAGCACCTATGTTGACAAAATGATCTATGTTCAGAAGCACATATATTGGACAAGGAACTAACTCAAATGAATTAGGTTAGAAACTTGTGAAAGGTACAATCACAATCAGTCTTATATAGTTCAATGGATTACATGCAATTTGGAAGTCATTAATCCGTAATCAACTCGGAGGAAGGAAATACCTGTCTCCATTATTTCTTGGCATTATGTACCATCTCCCTACTTCTGTCTTCCTCTCTTTTCAACACTTGTTCATCAGCTTAGTGCAGATCATTTTTGTATGACTGCACACCCTGATGCACCAATATTCCTGCAATCTCATATTATACATGCATTTTATTTTCATAATTTGCCACAAAAATCATGTTATCAGCAGTAATGCATCACTCTGACGGTGCCATCTTTGCCACTCATTTTATTTAGAATTCAATGGACAGCATTTCAAATTTGTAATGTTGGTTCTTTACCTTAGAGATTAGGATTTAGTATGACGGTCCTGACATGTAAGGTTTCACAATCTCACTGCATGAATCATCTTAAAACCTTACAGAGAAAAAGGAAATTCATACAAAATCTATACAAAATGAAGAAGCAGGAAGAAAAAGGTAGAGGGAGAAATTAAGGGCATGTAAGAAGACAAAGGTAAAGGAAGTAGTACATTCATCCAGTCTACTTTGTTTTTACTGAGGTGCCCTGTAGAAGAGGACCGATGTGAGGTCCTTTCCAAATGTCAGCCCCGTCCCTTCAGCCCCTCAGCTCCCTCGGGATGCACTTTAGTCGATCCCCCCCACCCCCACTCACAACAGTCAGCACCGGCCCATCACACTCAGGGCAACTCTAAATTCATACAACATTGCTCATTAGAGATGATGTCTTCATTTGCATTCTGATTCATCGACGCCTACTATTGTTGCTGTCGCTATTAATGGTTTTTCTCTGACTAATATTCTCATTTTCTGTACGAATGCACAGGTGTCTGCACTATTCTCAATGGTCTCATTAAAACTGTTCTCTCCCATGATTAACTCAAAATGCCAACATATGCTTGATTCTAGTGTGGATATGACATCTTTAAGTAAATACCAATTTCCTCCTGTCCCTTGCAAATTCTCAGTTTTCTTATTTCACACCTGCCCTGAGCTTCTGGCTGTTTCTACCGTGTGTTTTTTGCTGCTACCCAATAGCATGTTATGTAATACTTCTTGGACTCTTCTTGACCCATACATCGTCCCCCCTTTTATTCCTCACCACGTTCATAATTCATTCTTGCCCTTTTCATGAAAGTATGTCTATTGACTTTCTGTACTGTTTTAATAAAGCTTAGGGCTTATATTGATTATAAAACCATTATGAGTCCATGGACCCTTTTAATATATCATTTGATCACCGAATGAGTATCCTAAATCACTTCGCTTGGAACTTTTTCTGCCCTAATTTTAAAATGATGGCCAGCTCAAAGACTAAACACTGCTACCGAATCATTTCTTACTCTGATCTCAGTGGACTTGTTGACTGCCTTTGGCAGGGTGTTTGTAACTCGAGCGATGTCAGGGCTGAAAGGAGAGAGTGAAAGAATGATTAGCAGAAATGGACTTGGAGAAACTAAGGGAGACAAACCGCAAAGCCACAGTGCCGGAAAGAGATAGATGGACTACAAGAAAATGTCTCGGAGGCCAAGAGAGGCAAGAAAGATGTTTACATCTGCTCATCCACGCAGAGCACACATGTTTCCAAGCTCTCTGTTATGTACTCAAGGCAACAATGATGAATGCATCCTTTATCAGTCACCACCCTTAAGTTTGCGAGTCTATCAGCAATTCTGCTTTTGGCAGACCAGGCAGAACTACTTCATTATTCACTCCTTTTGTTGTTCTGAAAGTGAACAGCATTAAGAATGAATTTGTGGAGCCCTTTAGGTCACTGAGGTTGATCTGCTGATAAAGTCTGTGTACAAGTGCTGTTGTAAGCAATGTGCAGATGGGTTTGTGCTCAATTCTACATGCCAAGTAGTCACTAGTCACTTTTTTCACTGTAACTCAAGCAGTTGGTCTGCTGCCAATTAATTTCCAGCGTTTGGAGTGGAAACAAGTCTGAGAATGGTTGATGAGACGGATCCCGGTACAGGGACAGAGGGGGGCTGAAAGGAACAAAACAAATAACACAATTCTGATCATAATTGGCTTGTATTTTTTTCTGACTTGCCACCTTGCCATCATATATCTAATTATGATTTGGAAACTCATTTTCTGAAATTTCCAGTTATGTCTGATTGTTGAATTACACACCAGTGCCTAAAACAAACAAAACAAAATGAATGCCTTACATCTTGCAAAGTCCAATCAAAGTCCGGAAAGTTGTCCGGATTTTTTAACCCCTGTCTAACCAAATCCACAATTTATTTTTTCTGGTGACATGAGCATGATCTCTGCCAGCATTCTCATGTGAAAGCAGCACAATATCTCACTGGATTGAACAACCATGTGTGTGTGTGTGTGTGTGTGTGTGTGTGTGTGTGCACTACGGTGACTTTGTAGAATTATTGAATCACCTTCAAATTCTCAAACAGCCGATGTGTACAAAATGTGGATACTGATTTTAACTTTCATTTTTTCTTCTGAACAAGTCTCAGTAACCTGTTTGGGGATGTGTTAGCAATCTATGTGATCATCTGATTGCACCAGATATCCCTTGTTTGTCCTCCTAAAACTCAATAAGACACTGAGGCCAGTGTTTTATTGAGTTTTTGGGGTTTTTATGTTTTTGTTTTTCTGCAATAATAACCCAACTAAGAGGATGGTGATGATGGATTTTTCCTTCAAGAGGGGACTGAAAATGTCCTCTTATCCCTCACATTTTTTTTTCTTTCTGCTGTATGGTCGGGAAGTAGTTTTACCAGTAATCCATCCCCACTGATATGGGGTTTTAGCTCACTTAGCACTGAGAGAATTCGACTGTCCAGTATTCCCCTCTATTTCCCCAAGAAATGAAATCCTGTTGTCAGACGGACGATAACCGTTGCATGATGGGGCCCAGAGGCTCGTGTTAGGTCTGTGCAAACCTGTCACAGAGACCCTACTATGGATGTTCACTGGTGAATTTTTTTACGCGCTATCGCCCAGCCAAAGAGGTGCAAATAAGCTGTGTTTGCTGTAGCTGCTGTATTGCTTGGGTAAATCTTCCCTAAAAAGCACTTTTGGTTTGATTTGGAGGAAAGACACTGAAAATAGAAAAGACAGAACAAGGAAAGATTTCAAATGTATGTGGTGAAGTGGCTGTTGTAAAATGATTTTTCCAAAAACATTTGCTTTTAACTAATTCATCTATCTATGAGCTGCCATAAACTTGCAACAACAATATGTCTTTCAGTGTGTTTGTGTGACAACAGACTTTGATTGTATTCTCTTTTCTGCCAGAATTGTCTATGAATTTGACTGAAGTGCGGGAAGTAAAAAGGGCGTGTAAATGCAATAGCTCTAACTCACTTTGATTCATTTCAGCTGCCGTTCAGTGTCTCTTTCTCCAGGGAAGGTCAGTTGGAGGGAAAGGCAAAAGCAGACAAAACTGAAAATGCAAACAAAACAAGAGGGGCTTTTGTTTCCTTAAGTTTGCATTCCCGAGAGCTGCTTGAATCAAGACATGAAGAGGGAGGGTATATTTTCTTTTGTGACACGTTTATGAAATGCAAAAAAACAAACAAACAAAACAACAAAAAAAAAGTGTCAGACTGAGAATATTCAGAAAGTCAAGAATCAAGACATTTCTCTGTCTCTTTGATTGCCACTGAGCTGCTGTGTCTATCACATCTTATTTATGAGGAAGTAGAGCCACAAGAGAGTAACGTCTGATGAGTGATTGAAGGATTGGTGCCACGGTATTATTATTCCTGCTCAATTTTGGAGCAGAAGGATGTTCATCATTCATTCATTGGTTACTGCTGGTGGGAATTACCTCAGTTCATCCGGGCGTGTTCAGGAAAAACGCATGCAAGAATCAGCACAGCCTGATTCACTTTAGTTTGTAAGTGAGGGTGCCCTGCTTTCAAAGTTTCACTCCTTCAGCATACAGCAGAGCTTGAGTGCAAATTAAAAAGGTGAAAGACAAAAGGAGAGGTGATCTCCTGTTTGCACTGTACATCACTGCAGACTGTTTAAAGTTTACATCTGATAGGTTTAACTTTTGTTTTGTTATGTCTTAATTTTACATTGTGGTGATGCTGTGCTTAAGGTAAGGTATGGTTTAAATAAACAGATATTGGCTTGAAAGCCACTCTTTTCAAAAATATGCTTTTTGTTTTCTTTCTTTTTTTTTTTTTTACCAGAAAGGCATCTGGAAAATGCTGGCTTAAATGGGATAAAACTGAGTTCAAAGCAATTTCCTGTAATAGAATTATTGGCAGTCACATAAAAAAAAAAAAAAAGTTAAATAGTGGTTGTGCTAATTGGTCAGGCTGATAAGTATTCAATAGTTTAAAGCACACTGAATACTAATGCTAAGCACATATATTGCTACAAAATGACTTTATGTTTCACAAGTTCATTTATAATATCAGATACTTTAGACTTTTACTCTAGTTTCGTACAGGTGACTTTCACTTTTGTGTGAAAAAAATGTTAAATGTCCTGTATTTATGTAGCGCTTTTCTAGTCATTGTTGACCACTCAAAGCGCTTTTACACTTGCATTCACCCAGTCACACACACATTCATACACTGGTGGCGGTGACTACCTCGCAGGGTGCCACCTGCTCATCAGGTTAACCATTCTCACACTCCTACACTGATGGCTCAGCATCAGGAGCAATTTGGGGTTCAGTGTTTTGCTCAAGGACACTTCGACATGGTAACTGCAGGGTCTGGGATCGAACCAGGAGCCTTCTGATCACTGGACAACCGTTCCACCATCTCAGCCTCAGTCACCCCCAAACTCACAATTTTACCAAATTAATTTTCAACATGACATCTTTACTTTTACACAAGTATGTGCTTTGGGTACTTTTTACAATACTGTCTGAAACAGTCCTCTGTCGCTAAGTAATTGTCTTACTACAGCTTCTTAGCTCAAATTCATTATGTCTATTGTTTTCAGAAATGTACATCACTGGCGACTTGTCTAGGGCCCTTTTTTTAAAATTAGCATTCCTCAAACAAAATTGATAGCTGCTGTTATCAGGTTAAACTTGTTTGTTTGCTCATCTCCCACCACTGTATCGCTAATTCTTTAATAACATCTGTTTTTTTTCTCTTCCACTGCCTCGTTGCTGAGTCAGTGATTGTGCACAGAGAGCCAGGCTTCTGTTTGATATGCTGAATAAGAACTGTTAGCTGATGTAGCAAAGAGCTGGGGGAGAGTTGGTGAAAAGAAGCGAAGGAGAAGTGGATGGTTTGATGACGAGAGTAGAAAACCTAGATTCTAGACCATGCCCTAAAAGGGGAAAGTGCTGACATAATTTTAGCAAGGGCTATGATGTGAGGCATTCGGGGATGTGGGAAGATTTTCAAATCTATCCACAGCACAGAAAAAATAAAGGCCTTTAAGTTGGATACCTTCCCAGAGCAATAAGCTGACCCACGTGCCTGCCTGATTAATAAATGAATGAAAATTAGTTCCCTGTCACCACTCTGTTGAGCTTTAGGTACTTCTATGATGACCATGTTGCATATTACTTAGCACTTTGCTCATTGACTCATCTGTAGGGAATATTTACTGCTACCGAACAGACGGGCAGACCACAGTCAGCTGTGTGGATAAATAAAGCCTTTCCCTCACTTCTTGCTTACTTCACTTGCACACTGGTTTCCATTGCCACATATTCTTTGCTCAGTCAAGCGTGGCACAATCCATACATATGTCACAGGGCGGTGTTATCAAAAATTGGCAGTGCCAATAATTAGAAAAAGGCAAGAGTCAAGGCTGAGAACACCATTTCCCTGATGGATTAGCAACAATTGCTTACAGCTGCATTCCAGAGCTGTTTACACTGGCAGTTAGAGGGCAGATTTATTGCGTATCAGTAATGCTTTTCTCTGGATTCACTTGATCAAAAGCAATTGGCTAACTAATAAGCAGATGTAATGGCGCACAGTGGTCTGTTTCCAAAGCAGCAGATGTATGCTCATCAGAGGAAAAATAAGATGCATAAACAACAGGCTTTTCCTGGCCATCCAGACTCTCACTGTCAAACATACAGATACACACGCACACACACACACACACACACACACAGAGTAACTGACTTAGGAGCGGTGATCTGAGCACCAACTATGATCACAGACAGAGGAGGGAGGGACTAGCCAGGAGCTATTCTGAAGCCCCCACCTGCTGTTTTAACAAGACCCAGATCAGTGAGCCTTCTCTGTGTCAAATGGTAGGGGGGCATTACATCTCAGATCTTGTGCCCCCCCACCCCAATAGGTTTGCAGATGTTGTATGAGAGATCCTGCTGCAGACCTGTTGCTTTGACAGACTCAAAACTATCTTAACCTCCATCATGACTTTCTAAAATGGAAAACAGACACTACTGAAATCACCTACACACCATTGAGAGAGTCATCACAGGAGTTAGCTGCTTTACAGAAGAAGAAGCGGGAAGCAACAATAGCCATGTTTAAATGGACACAAATATTCGGAATAAAAGGCTCATCAGAATAAAAATGCTTCATGTAAACACATCAATTGGAAGATTCTGATCCGATTCGGCTCACTCATAAAGATTTTTTTATAATTATATTCCGATCGAGAGGGGTGGTTTATGCTGTTCCCTATTCCGAACAGCATCCATGTAAACACTTATTCCGATCACGACTTCCTGTTTGGGTAAAATGACCCTCAATGCGCATGTCCTCCCGCTCTCTCCTCCCGTAACACAGGAGCATTTCGCATTGCTGAGCCCATAGCTTGATCATGGAGCACAGGAGAAACAGCAGTAGTGCTTTCAGTACCTGGCGCAGGTCCATTCTTTAAGAGTGCGAAAGTGTAGCAACATTGTTGTTTGTTTACAGCCCGGGTGGAAATACAACTTCTTCTTCTGCGGTTATTTTAAGGAAATTAGACAATTCTGCGCATGTCAAAATGCTGCTAATCTGATTTAAGCTTGGTGCATGTATACGCACGTCCTGATCGGATTATTTGATTCAGCGTCCATATAAACAGCGGATTCGGAATTTCCAATCCTTCAAATTTCTAATCTGATTAAGAAATTTTGCCCATGTAAACATAGCTATTGTCACCCTGAGAACATTATGTAAGCACACAAACATGCATCCAGACACATGCTTCATAAATCTCAGTAGACTGGAGGCTCTCTTGGCGGGGTATTGAGATTCCAGGCTTGCCTGCACAATTAGGTGCACATTGATGGAGTGAGACAGCACTGCACTGCTTAATCTGTAAATCTGGAGAGTCTTTGACTATAAAGAGTGGAGGTAGTCTGAGAGGAGGGTCAGAGGGGTTTACTGTTAAATTTTACAGCTCGTTTTTTATTTCTTAGCTGTTTAGTTCACAGTGAATTTGATTACTAATAAGTGCTAAAAACTGCAAGATGTCGATTGGCAGTACTTTTCAGATCTGATCTTGCATTCTTCTCTTCTTACAATTCCTGGCAGTACAACAGAACTAGATGGTGTATTTTTGTTGATGCAAAATGTGACTACGTGAATTATTAATCCATGTGAGGTTTCCTAAAATTGAACTTAATTGCCTCCCTAAACTCAAGTAATAGGAACATTGCACAATTAACTACAGGAAGGGATTGTATTAGTAAGGATTAAGGTACATATGTACTACCATTTACTTATAAACCACCTTCTGCTCCCCATTCAATGTAATGTTCTGTTTCCTCTGAACACAATTAGTGTACACACACCAAAAAATAGCAAAACACATTGCGGCTTAAGATTACTTCTCGCTTGAGCGTTCTGCCTAAAGCGAGAAATGTTAATCAGATAGCTCAAGAGCACAGAGGCAAAACTAAATTCTTAAATTCACATGTGTGAATTGTATCCAAAGCCCTTTATGCCACTGCTGAGCTGGATGAAAAATAGGGTAGGAAAGGTTATTCCAGTAATGATTAGTAGATGACTTAATCTACTAAGTCATGAGTAATTCAGGATTTAGTGCAAGATCGTTTTTCAGAATGTTGATTCAAGTTTCTAATCAAAAATCAAATCTAATTTAATCTCTCTTGTACCCTTTATCACAAAATGTACTGTTTGGGGGTTATCCTGTTCAGTGGTTGTATTAAATCTTAACCTGGGTTGATTTTCATTGTCATTAATTTGAGCAACCAAATGTAAATCTTTCACTTCAACTAAAAGTGGAAATACGCTTTTTAATTCATTGGGTCAACATTTTAAACTGGGTTAATCAGACGGGTGATCGTTTGTTTTGGAGGACTTGAATTTACCCTCCAGGCCAAATCGTTATATTGGCGAGATGCTCAGCTTAATGTTGCATATCCCCCATCTCTCAGAAGGCAGCATGAGATGTAGACAGCATCTTAATAACATGATAGTAAGGGAAGAGAAGATAAAGTTCCCCTGAAACCCGAAATGTACAAAGAGTGCATGAGCGGTGCAGCAAATTACACATTAGGTTCAAAGAATAAAACTGCATATTCTCAGATGGACCTTGATTTAAGCACATTTTCACCAACTAAAATATATCGAGGTCAAAATGGGGGGAAATCTCCTCAATTTGGTGTCACACCGTTCAATTTTGTATGATTAATATCTGAACGGGTACACGGACAATCACATAACGGACAACATATGCCTTGAGATTGCCAAGAAGCCAGGCTACAGTGACAATGATAATGTAGCTCCTCTTTATTTGCAAATGCTATACTGTAGCTGTTACAGACGAGGGCTGGCCATGACATGGAAGAATAGCATAAAATCTGGGGTTCAGAGGAAACTTGGGCCTCATATTCTTAGTAAACTGTTATTGTCATGTTGTTGTGTTCTGTACAAGTGACATCTATTGCACGTCTGTTCGTCCTAGGAAGAAGGATCCCTCCTCTGTGGGTCTTCCTGAGGTTCTTATTCTCCTTGTTTTTTAAGTCGTTCCTCACCCGGTTCAAGGGTTAGAGGATGTCACATCTGTACAGTTTGTCAAAGCCCAGTGAGAAAATGTCTAAATGTGATTTTGAGCTATACAAATAAAATTTGATTTGATTTGATGGTTGAAACATAAATGAGCAATTAGGTAAATGAACAAATTAAATCACAAATTGAACGTAAAACATTCTCAAAAATGTACGATGTTGTGTCTCTCTCTCTTTGCCACCTGATTTTATTCTTTAGTACAACAAACAAACACCAAAGTGGAAAAATGGCACCACTGATTATTCACATCTGGTGTACATAGTGGTAATGTCAAAAAAAAAAAAAAAGCCAAATTTCCGCATTTCCTTTTCGCATCGAACTCCAGGTAAACTGCTTCAACTTGGCCACCAGCAGTTATTTAAGTGATGAAAAAATTCCTTGTGTAGCTCCACTACCAGCACTGCCAAGGCCTGACACTTAATTGTGTCATAGAATTATAAAGAAACAATAAAGACCCACCAGCTACCGTGGCTTCGCAATCCTTTACAAAATACCATCCCCTGCTTGGTGAAGAGCCACATTTCAAGGTTTTAATGGCTGGCTGGGGAGGTAAAAAGAAGTAACATCACCCTTTGTTTGCTATACAGGGCGAGGGATGGTGACTGCTCACTTGTATTTGTATTTGGAATTCTACCACTGTCGCACAATTTGACGTCATCGGAGTAAGACAGATGGTGATATGGCGCAGACACAGATAAAACACCTGTGTTTCTTTTTGCATCTGCTGTTTATCATCCCTAGTTCTGCCTGTACCCTCTTCGAAATAAGTTAGCAAATAAAATGAAAAAAATCAAGAGGTTCATACATCAAATGGGTCACCATTTTATAACTGACAGCGCTGAGACCACTTTTTTAAAAGGCACCGGCTGCAAAAATCAAATACGTCATTATGGTATTCTTAAGTTACCGTCCCATACACCTCAGCAAATAAATGTATGCAGCCGTGATGCATGTTGCAGGAGATTAGGAGCACATGCTAGCATTTACTCGCTGCCATATTTAGAGAAGCAGTGCTCATCTTTCCATCTCCATTGGCAAGGGAAGGGGAGAATGGAGGGTTTAATTAAACTGTAAACTTCCCGATGTCCTACAGCACATTTAATGTGTTGATTTGATGCTATTACCTATGTAAAAGGTGTTTGTTACCTGTTGTTGTCCTAATCCCTCCTAATTAGTGTACTGTCATACATCATACTTGGACTCTCTGACACTGGTTCATGGCAGCTATTTTACAACAGGAAAGAAATGTCCAAAGAGTTTAGTTTGAATCTGTTGGGAATTATATTCTGTCACAGCTGAGGTGTTCAGCAGCATCTGATAAAGTGGCAGCTCCTGAAATCATTCACTAGGCTCACTTTATCATTTCCTTTTCTGCTCACATCCAGATATGAGCCAACTAGACTGTCAAAGTGAGGACTTCACCTGTGTTTGAGGCAAGCACGATGTGGACAGCCTTTGAGCGGTGAAACATGGTGCATGTTATAGACAGACAGATGCAAAAATGAACACACAGCCTGTATCAGCATCTCCCACTGAGCCGCTGTCATTGACTTTCACGTTATGCGGGTGTGTAACACATTACATCCTGGAGTGTCCTCCAGAGGGGCCTCATCCTCGGCTTTTCTCACCCTGTCGGTGTTACTTTGCCTTAGTTAGTGTCAACTGAGGCCAAGGCGTCATGTAACCTATCAGTCCTTATCAAACGCTGGATGGATACAACCTGCCCTGAGTCACTGACAGAACCACTGTCTCTCTACATCTGGATCTTTTTGTTTGGATTTTCCACTCTCTCCAGTTGTTCTGTCTTCCCTCATTTCTCTCTATTCACTTCACAGATTGTAGTTTGGTTTTCTCTTAAAGCCCACTGATTTTTTCACTTTATCAGATATCAAATGCCACTTCTTCTTTTGTGACTATGCAATTAAACATTACATCAACATTAAATCGGAATGTGCTCCTGTCTTTCTCACAGATGCTGTTTTTGCCACGTATATCCGAGGCATATCCTGTTAGAAATGGTTCATAAAAATCAACTTCAACTACAATGTGAAAACACCTTTATTCGGCGCCAAATTGCTGCAATTCTCATTCAGAGCGACGATAAAGCAAATGCAACATCAAATGCACAGAAATAGACAATTGCATGTAGCAAACATGCTCCCGTAGCCTCCAGACACTGTGTAATCAAACTTAGAAGATCAGAACAGCCAGTTTGTCTCAGCCAATAACAACCTTACCATTTATTTAAATAGAGTAATTGTCCGCTAAAGATGGTCAACTTAATGCATGGTTAAAAAGCCAGGGCTCTGCCACAAATTTGTTACAGTTAGGCTGGGTTAAGTCATCCCTGCCATTCTTTTTAGCCACTTTCAGTGGAAGGTAATTCCCTTCTTCATCGGCTGGTGACACAAATTAGCTTATAGAGCGTGTGGTAGTGTGGGTCTTGCATGCTGAAAAAGAGAAATTATGGCATGCATCTGGTTCAAACGTGAGCTGCAGGTGTTGCCCTGTGTCTGTAACAAAACAATAAGCCACAGTAAGGTCAAAGAAGAATTTGAGTGGTGATAGAAGGCTGCAAAAAGGCTAAAATAAAAATACTTGACTACTCCGCTGAGAGAATCAGTAAAGGACGATGTGCATGTTATTTTTTTAACAGCTTGGGGAAACCGTAAAATCCATGCAAAATTAGCATCTAAATCTAAATCTCTACTAATAAAATCATTAGTAGAGCTTCTGAATATGTGAGACGCCAATCTGTGAGCCCATGCAGTGTGGATCGCTGTGCAGATACCTGCAGAAAGCCGGATTAATGGTGATGGGGAGATGAGATGCCACAAAGAATTCTTCATTCCCCCTCTTAAATAAATGAGCCCTTGGCTGTGATTTCGTTGCTGCCACCTCAGATATAGCACATGCTTTAATAGGAGCTGTCGGCAGGCATGCGCCCGGATAATGTGCGTGTTCACATTCGCATATGTATGCAGGAGCCGACCTCTTCACTTTTGTTTGTGTCTGACATTGAGGTGCATGGCTGCATGTGTTGCATGGGAAGATGCAACACAATAAGGAAGAGGTGTGCGTGAATTCAATTTTCACTTTAGGTGAGCTGTGTGTTTACGCTTTCAAGAACCATTACAGCGCACATCCCTGCAGGTCTGCCTGGATATGCTGATTATGGAGAGCTCAATTAGTTTCCCAAACATCTTCTGATGTATAACTGCCTCTGTGTATTCACATCACCATTTGTTTTAGTAACCCTGCAATAATACCTCCCCGGACTGCACCCTTACAATCTAGTATGGCATAACTCACCTTTTTTTTTAATTAATTTATGTAATGATCATTAAATAAATTTACGATGCAGAAGCGAAATAGAATATTCACTCTCAATAATATGTGACACCCACTTGTCTGTCGTGGGAGTAGGGGACCTCCAAGGACAAGCAGGCTATCAAATTTCAATTAAAAAAAAATTCTGTATGTGTTTACATCCTGCAAGCTGGACTCTTTATGCCATTTACACCTGGTATACATAAAACTAGAAGCACTCAGATCGCAAACATCTGCCTTGAAATGAAAAATTGCTCCTTTATCCAGATCTAAACAAAAATGTTTGTTTTTGGGTCACCCCCCCATCTTTCAACTCAGTTGTTTTGAAATCCATACAGTATTTATGTGTAAACAAAACCAACAACCAATGAATGAACTGATGAAAACAGCCTCCTTGTCTGAGGTAATTATTAACTGCTGAAACTGAAAACGTCATCATACCTGTATGTAAATAAATAAGAGGAGGCAGCGTGACCAACAAACTGAACACAGTTGTTTTCTTCAGTGTTGGATTATCTTGATTAATGTTGCAATCTTTTGGTCCTACGGTCTTGTTTTTCACTGCTGTTTGCAGCTCCACTCGGTTAGTGTCTCTAGTTATAATAAACTTCAGAATAGTTTTGAAACCATTAAAAAAACATGGTTGTAACCCCGGGCTCTTTAAGAATGAATTAAAGCTATGCATAGCATGTGTCGCACTGTATATCAGTTCCACCTTTTCATTCCATCAATATCAAAGTATAGATAATTAACAGGATTCCTGCATTATCCCCTTTATTTGGATCATTATCCAAATCTAATTGGTAAAATCTAACTTCCTTGTTTAATTTTAATTTATCTAGCAATTTTGTGTAATCCTGCCCAACGATACCATGGGTAGGAAAACATAACCTCTTCTGCAATGGTAATTAAAAGTGCATTAAAAGCTTACCTGTAAAGTAGCAATATGTGGTTATGAACTAATGTGCATTTTTGCATTGGTTAATGTATTGGTTTACAGTACAGCATTTTGCATGTGTGTGCCACTCCCGGAAGAGTGTGAACACATTGGCATGATGACAGAGCCCTGCAGTGTTAGTCACACATAAAAGGGGAATGTGCAAACACACAATGCTGCAAGTCCAACCCAGAAATCTTTGCTGCTATACAAAGATATGTCTGATTGTGTTTCGGAAGTGTACTTTTAATACAGATGGTCACATTCTGTAATATTCTGTATGTACAACTGTTCAGCTCTTGTCCAACCTTTATCTGTGTGCACTGGATCTGTCAGGTGCATTCTAGTGATTGTGTTGCCTATCACCGAGGCTGCATTAACACACAAACAGACAAACATAGCCCTGGTCCTGGCTGTTATTTTCTCATCATTCAGTTTGACATCATTGTCCATGCTTTTGTCCCGTCCTCACTCAGCCAAAAATGGAAGCATCTAGCTCTGGACTCTTGAACATCGGCTGTAAGATGGTTATATTTACCAGTCTGATAATTGGGGTCACAAAACCTTGTTGCTGGTGAAAGAATGATGCGTAATTACATAGCTGGAAGTTCAAATCACATATTTGGGAATTAGGTATGTGCTTGTACATAACATGATGTTTTCATTTAGCCAACCTAAAATGAAAACAACAGCACTCAGAGAGCACAGTCCTCTACTAAGGTCCGACAATCCGGCTTTTGTTTAGGACACCTGCCTAAAATGTTATTACAGCCCAATATTCACAAGTAAGGGGAAAAAAAAAAGAAAAATGAAAAAATATATATACTGATAATTTGAGCTTAAATGTTAAATCAAGTAAATGTAGCTTTCACAAATATCAGTGTATTGAAAAAGCTATATATAAAGCTGCTATTAAATTTATTTATTCTTTTTGCCTGTTGTAACCTTTCAGAAAGTTATTTTGGATTTAAATCTTGACACTTTATGTGCATGGTTAAAGTTAATCCAAGATATGAATGATTTATAGACTGAATGCCCAATTGAATATTGTGTGATTCTCAGATATTAAGAAATTAAAAATTGGGGGAATTTTCCAGACCTGCACTTTTGACCCCTAAAGCCTAATTTAATGAGTTATGCTACTGCCAATAGGAACTCAAAAAAAACAATAAGAAAAAAAGAAAAAAATTCAGGATGATTTGTCCAAAATTGTAGACATTTGGCTGTTTACGGTCAAACAGGCAAACCAAAATGAAAACATATACTTCCTTGGCAGAAGTAAACAATGCCTACTATTCCAGAATCTTCAGATATGTTGAACCACATTCTGTCTGTGGCTCAGAATAGGCGGGCTGACTACCATCACGTGTGGTCCAAATAAGTAGTCGTTTTTGACGGTAAAACCTCTATTGTCTAATTGGTAAGAGTTATTTACAAATCCTGGTATTCCCTAATGGTTAGTGGGAAGGTTTTAAAATTTTTAAAAGGGGGAGGCTCTCATAATATTCACATTAGCTCATTAATTAAGGTGGTAGGTTTGGGTCCCAACAATGCAGGGAGTGTTTGTTGTTGTTGTTTTTTTTAAAATGTCATTACAGACTAGTTTTGGTATTTTAGAGCAAAATAGCATAATGAGCCTGATGGTATTCCACCTAGAATCCAAATATTTCATGTAAAGCTAATAACCTCTGAGAAAATTCAGAAAACTAGCACACTCAGTTATGATGCAGATTGATTGTTGTTGGCACCAAATAGCGTAGACCAAGGTTTAGGGCAATCCTGTGGAGCCTGTTACCTCCGGCACTGAAAGGATTATCATTCCAGTTTGTAACAAATAACCTTAGCCATGGCTGTCATTTATTTTAAACTGCCTTCCTTGTCAAATGTCCTTCTGTGGTTCAGCTGGTTTACACTCGCTCAGTCCCCCAGCACTCTTATTTTCAAAAAGGGCGAGTGAGGCAGGTAAGGAGACATAAGTGCCTGTCAATCTATCTTACTACCTCAGGACTGATGGCTGATTTGCTTTTTCATAACGTCTCACTTTGTCCCTAGCGCTTTGTCCTTCATCATCTTTTTTTTCCACTCTTCGCTCTTTTTTTGCTTTGTTGCTCCCTTTTTCACCACCACATATTTTCTACCTTTTGCCATGGGAGATTCTACATATTACATTGAGATTAGAATGATGTTGCCGGTCTGATCTCTTTTCAGGAGGGGTGCCGAGGTGCATGCCAGGCCTAGAGAAAGTGCACTGAATTTGAATCACTGACTCTTTACTCCTCCCCCTGAACACTTCTGTGTATTTCACACAATGTTGCTTCCTTCAAAAGCAATAATTCAGCTCAGTGAATTAAGTTACCAAAAGTGAAAAGACATTTTCATCAATTTAAGTTTAAAAAAAAAAATTTAAATTAGTGATCACTATTCCTTTAAACACCAGTATCCCTCTGGCTACAAACACCTGTATCATTTAAAGGCTGCGACACGAAATGGAGCGCCATTAATAAGCTTTATTACAGCACACTGGCATTTCAGTGATGTCTTTTTAATTACTTACATTGATAGCTTGGGATAGATGAATCCAGGATGGTGGGTCATGAGGAGGGAGAACTCGGGGCCATGACGATTCATTCTGTTATGAATCAGTAACCTTTCAAACCCTGAGCTTAAATGTAAATGGTGCCCCGGTGGTGATGATCATATTATATGTGCATATTAATGTCATTCAGATCCAAATTGAATGAGCCCCTCTGATCAAATATTTGACTTTGGTCCTCATTTGGAGGTAGAGATTTCAGCTCGGGCAAGGAAAATATGTAATGATTATTGCAACAGAGGCTGGAAAGTTGAGATATTGACTGACCTTGCACTATAGATGAGCCTGCCAATTCTCAGTCAGATTACACTAAATGATGAAAGCAAAAGAATGTTGCAATGTTTCACAAACTGATTCTCAAAACTTTCATGGTTTCATGGTCACTTTCCTGTTCAACCAAAGGAAGCAAAAGACAGATTCTTTGCTCAACTGTTGAGCTGCACAGCTAGATACTAGTATATTTTGGGATCTTGTTCAAAGTTAAAAATATCCACATTTTTTTCTTATTTTTTTTTTTCACTGGTTAAAGATATATTAGGGTATTTTCATGAAATTAGAAATTTAGATTTGTTTTTTTACATGAAAAATGCCCACTTTGTGGCCTTTAAATAGTTTGGATGTAATTCTACACCTTTGCTTCATCTACGTTGTGGGCATCTATGAATGGGCTACTTCAGCCTCACCCAACTTACCGATCTGCCGAAGTCCTACAGCCAAAGTGAGCCTTTTTTAACTTGTCGACTATTTACTACACAGTGGCAAGTTGTAATATCAGAGTAATTCAGCCATATATGTTTGACCCAGACATAGATTCCCAGGAAAAAGATAAAGACCCACTAGTACAAGGTCGCCTACAAGCATTAGATTAGTAAATTTAGTTTCTACAGCATTAAGCCCCACCCCCACGTGTCATCAGGATTGGATGTTTTTTGGAGACTGTCACTGGTTGATGGTAAAACGAAGTCAGGTATCCACAACCATGACAGCATATTTCACACATGATATATGTCTTACATAAAAAATACATTATGGACATGCTTTCAAGGTCAAAATGTATTTTGACCTTAATTTTCACAAGAGCCAGTCCAACAACAACCACATGTTAAATGAAGCCAAAAAAATCTGGGACACCATCTTCCCATCTTGTGCCTGTGTCATAATTTGGAGACAGAGCAGTGGCGAATACTAGAGTAGCGAGTTCCTGCCCATACACACGACTACCCATTTGCGAGCTAAGCTTTATCATGACACCACATTATTAGAGCATAAATATTAGACCATAAATAGAAATATTATCATATAATTAGAAATGATCAGAAAAATAGACACTTGAAAATACATTAGCATGATAAGAACTGCCTAAATGGAAGAAAACATGTTATTTTAGCTGTAGCTAGCTGCCCTAACTGAGACAATGGAGCAGGAGGGGCTTAAGACATACTGAAACCAGCCACTAGGGGGTGATCAAGATGGTTGGCTTCACTTGTAGGCAGCTATCATCTTAAATCAAGCATCAGGACCAAATTTGCAGAAACATGACCCACAATTTACATATTTCTCCAAACTGCTGAATCAGTGAAAGTCACTAAGGATAAAAGCTTTGACTAAATGCCTCATATGTAAATGAGGCTTACCAAACTACTTATCAAACAAGAGAGCCGACGTGTTTTGTGTCAAGATGATAACCACTGAGGTAGGTGAGGATATGGCAGGGCTGTTCTCATTTCCTCACCTAATATAATGCCTTATCTAATTATAATAAGATTATTATTGCAGCAATATTCTAGTTTATTCTTAATCTTTATTCATAATACTTGTAATATTTGTATCTTGTTGCAGACGTACGTGGCAAATCTATTATCTATTTATCTATGTAGGTGTCTATTAAAATATCACTTAAATTCTCTCACACACACTTTGTTTCATCTTCACACACTGACAGCATAATGGTACATCTTCATATTCACTTATGCAGGTAAAATCCAGCTTAACAACATGTATTCACAACCCATTAATATCATCTGCACAGGGAACACTCCGACACTAATCTGACCCAAGATACTAATATCCATTTGTCTTGCTTGTCTTGGAGTCTTAGAGTACTTTTGCTGTACTGTGTAAATAATCACTTTGAAGCAGGAAATTAACATGTCAAAACACATCAAAATAAACACATTTTTATTGAAATGGATGTATGCAGCCACATACATTTACCTTTAATGGCCAGTGTGTTTTTTTTGTTTTCAACAGCAGCAGACCAATGTTCCCCACTGTGGTTTAAATGCTAAAAATAATCACACCTGTCTTTCCGAAGGACATCTAAAATAACCTCTATAGGTTGAACAGAAAACAATTATAAAAATGAAATGAAATGGTGATGGAAAGAAATAGTTCGGTTACTCTTAGCATTAGTGTCAGAATACCCACAAAATAGGGAGGCCATCTAACAAAGAACAGTATTACTTTGTTGTTCGTTGGTTCGAAAATGAGGTTACAAACATTACAACCTATTATTCATCTGATCAGCAGTTCTCTTTTCCATCTGCACTCCATAGGCTATTAATAATGGTGTCCTTCTCACCAGTCAGTGGTGACCAAGGGCATACATCCTATTATTACTAAGTATGGTTGGGTATCATTTGAATTTTAGTGATTCTGATTCTGCTTTCCTATTCCAGATCTAAACGATTCTTTATTCCGATTATTTGAGGGTTGGGGTCAGACACAAGTCACAGACAGAAAGAGGAACCTTTCCAAAAGTTGACTCATAAGTAGTCATATTAACATTCACAACTGCTTTAATAGAGTTTAAAGAACCTAGAAAAGTTAAAGATGCTGCTTAACTTGGTTGCTGTTGTTAAATTTTAGGTTTGAATCAAAATGTGCTCTTTGTTCACTGATAACAATTCACAGTTATGCTGTGTGACTCTTTTAACAACAGGCTGAAAGTATGACTTGTGTGGTGAAACACAATGACACAGTGTGAAGCAGTAGCAGTTAGCACCTAATTAGCTGTCCAGCAGTGTTTTAATTCTTTATCTTTTTTTAAGTGCTAAATTGTCAATAAATGAAGCTGGATATGATTATTCTGAATTTCTGTTCAAGCACCTCTCGTCTCGACTCACTAAAGCTTAAATGAGGCAAGAAAGCAGGACAACGCAGGAGGAGAGCAGCAACACATCAAACACGGTGCACTTATTGATTGTTATACTGGGCACCTGGTGGAGGTGTTTTGCAACATTTGTAGTGCACCTCCCCTGCACAAAAAGCATTTGTGACAGGTGTTGCCTGTGAGGAGTCCGACTTGGCATCTTTTAAACAAAATGAAGCCACACTTTGGAGCGTCCACAGTAATGTCAGCGTGCAGCTCTAATCTTACCCAGACTTGCGTCGTGTGCAACATTTATTTAGGAATTGCTTAGCGGAACCGAGTTTTCTTCAATTTTCTGGTGGGGAAATTAAAAATAACAACAAGGTGTATCACAATTTCTGCTGTAACAGGCACAGCCACTCATTTTAATTTGAAAAAATAAATAAATAGTCTCTTTAAAATCATTGCTATACATATTTACCTATTTAAGGGAGCCATACATTCACAAATGATGCGCTTTTTAATGATATGTGTGCCACAAGAATACAATTAATGTAAAATCTGAATTTCAGGTTTAACTTCACAGTCCTGTTTAGCTTCTTATGTAGGCCTGTAGGAAGAAAAAAAAAACAGGTTGCTCTGCGAGACAATAAGATTCAAGACATGTTTCATGTTCTTGGTATTTCATGTGATTATAAACACGTAAATAACTTACATATTTTACTCCAAGGTAGACGGAACACTGTCGGGTTCATTTAAAATCTAACGTTTTTTTCTGCTATGTGTGTCTATGAAACTTTACCTGAGATATTTTTTTCTCTGTCCACCTTCATGCTGCAACTCTCCAGGCATCTTTCAACCCTTGCTGTATAAAAAGAACAAATGCATTACCCTCTCATTTATTTTCAGTACCCTCTGCCACTCTGTCATTGTAACCCCTTAATTGTCTGATACACACTCAAAAAGAGGATGCAGATTAGTTATGAAAAGAGTCAACTTAATAATATACTTAATACACTGTTTATATAAGCAAAAGTGAGCATTGGCTGCTTATGTGGGTTGGTAAATATATAAATAGTTCAGTCACTACTTAAACTGAACAGCCGCCAGAGACTCCAGTTCACACTCCTCTTTTTCTCATCTCCTCTCATGAAGTAAATAAAGACTCCACTCTGGAGTCAATAAAGTGACAGCAGGTTGAAACGTCTGACAGTCTGTTAAGACATCCCAAAAGTACGCTTGTTCTGTTACTTTTGTGTTGCAGACAGGTTGATGAAAGAAAGTAAAGATAAATCCACTTTTTAATCCCTTAAGTTTTAGACATTTCCTCCGGTTCCTCTACTTCCGTCACACAGATGGAATCTAGTAAAAATAGTCAGAGCAATTTTGAAAGGTATCAATTTCATTTCACGCATTCCGAATGCGCACAACAGAGGGGAGGGTGGGTTTGGCAGAATTAAAACTTTACAAGTGTTGTGTTTGACTATGAAAAAAATTAAAAAAAGCCGAATTGGCTTTATTAAATTAAATACATGCCCCTAATTCCATTTGCAAATTGAAGATCATTTATTTGGGGGGACAATTTCATGTTTTTCAAAAGTTGGAACTGGACATTTAGAGGAGCAGAGATAGAGTCGGAGGGGGAGGAGATGGCATCAGCAACAGTAAGATGGCATCCTGGGAGTGTAAGGTTCAGGATGGGCGATAGGGTACTATGAGCTCTTTAAGATAAGATGGTGTCTGACGATGAAAAGCTTAGAAGGTGAGGACAAGGATTTTAAATTTTATTCTGGATTTATCTGGGAGCCACTGCAGAGAAGCCAGTCTGGAGGCAATATGGTCTCTGATGCTAGTTCTTGTCAGTCCAGGTGCTAATGTATTCTGGATCAGTTGAAGCGTCTTTAAAATCTTATTAAGGCAGCCTGAAAATAGAGAATTACAGTAATCCAGCCTGGAAGTAACAAAAGCGTGAACTAGTTTTTCGGCATCTGGTTGAGACAGGATTTGCGGGATTTTAGCAATGTTACGGAGGTGAAAGAAGGCGGTCCTTGAAATTTGTTTTACGTATCAGTTAAAAGACAGCTCCTGGACAAAGATAACACCCAGGTTTCTGACAGTGGTGCTGGAGGCCAATGCAATGCCATCCAGATTAACTATGTTGTTGGATAATGACTCTCTAATGTGTTTACCTACTGCTTTCTCAGGAATCTTTGAAAGAAAGGGGGGGTTGGATATTGCGCTATAGTTGGCAAGAACTTCTGGATTCAGGGTAAGTTTTTTTAGGAACGGTTTAATTACAGCTTCTTTAAAAGACTGGGGCATAGAATAGAGATAGATTGATTATATTCAGTAGTAGTAGTAGTCTTTTAGCAGCCTAGTATGTACGGGGTCTAATAAACAAGTTGACGGTTTAGATGAAGATAATGTTGCAATTAGCTCATGAAGGTCAAATGGATAGAAGTTCTCCAAACACATATGAGAACCAGTAACTTTCTCTATAGTACCTGTTGTCTAACTGGAATCAGTGAGGTGAAGAAAATATTCTCTTAAGAGTATAATTGTATTATGAAAGGAGTTCATAAAATCATTACTGGTGAGGGCTTTAGGAATTAATGGTTCAATAGAACAATGGCTCTAAGTCAGTCTGGCTACAGTGCTGAAAAGAATTCTGGGTTTATTCTTCTATTAACGCTGAATAGTAATCTTTTCTTGCACGGCGAAGGGCCTTCCTGTATACTTTAAGGCTATCCTGCCAGGCCAGGCAGTTTAGTGGAACACCATTTCCTTTCAAGTTTGTGAGTTTTCTTTTTTAACTCGCGAGTACGGAGATTATTCCATGGCAAGTCTCTTGAGCTGTTTCATTTTGGGTTTTTTTCGACTGCAGCAATAGAATCGAGTGAAGCACGTAGAGAGCCGCTAGTGCAATGAGTGTATCCTCAGCGCCTCAGTGCAGCAGCTGTAGTTTTATCACAGGACGCGCTCTGCTTTACAACAGCGTTCTAAATGATACAACCGGGATTTTAAAAGCTTGACTTGAAAACCAGTGCCAGAGCCAGTATTTAAAGCTAAGATTCTTTTTAAAAAAAAAGTTTTAAAATGAGTATTTTAACACAATATATCTGTAAGCTCCACTCGATATCATCTGTTTCATTGAACCCTTTTATGGAGCCTTGGATGTTACCTTCTTCTAATATGTTCCATTTTGTGTTTCCTCTGTCGTTCTCTGCCTTGTGCCATCATCACGTTGCACCGTAGTGAGAATGTACACACACATTTTGTTTGAAGTCCAAATAATTTACCATGAGTTTTTATAATTGGCCTTTCGTTATAACCAAAAAACACTTCACATGCTTACAGATATCAGAAGCTGAAAAATAACCATCACTATGCACTAGAATATTAGGTCAACAGTAATATATAACAAATTTCAAAACGAGCAATTTAACTTTCGCAATACAGTTGAGGTTTCTTTGCATTCACTTCAATGCTACACTGAACCTACAGTACAATTGTACAGTAGGGGCAATATTTATTTATCTATTTTCTTCATATTACAATTTAGCTTCATCCATGGTTCTGTGATCAGGTTAAGGCAATAAAAAGTAAAGGTCAGGAATATGCACACGTTGCGGCCCTGCACTCAAATTATTTTGTCACTTTTTCTCAGGCTTCTACCACACTGATATGTTTTACAAATTGTACTTCTTTTCAATGGGTTTAAAAGTGTCATTGACACTGTCAATGACACCGACAAATTTCTGAGGCTTATTGAAACATTGGTCGATGCTGTACTTTTCTGTTCTCAAAAATTTAATTTAGCTTTAATTATTAATACAGCAAATGTTCAGAGTCACTCAGAGGACAATGATTAGCTCTTACTCAGAAAAGTGTGTCTCAAACTTATAAACTTGAACCAGACTGTTTTTACATTTGGGATTTCAGGAAATCACACAAACTGCATAAGCGTCATTAGATTTTAACTTCTAAGCAGGCTCCAGTTTTTATTAAAGATGCTAAATTAAGAGCCTGTCACAACGGCAGCAAGGTCCTTGGTTTGTACTGAGCCTATTGTTTTTGACAGACGGACTTCCATTTCAAAAGTACATGCAAATATTAGTGCTCTGCAGAAGAGAAGACGGCGCACACATTGTTCAAGCCAGGCTTGAAAATGTTATTAGCAGCTAGACAAAGTGGGAGAGATGGAGTGAAAGAAAGATATACATCTTTTATGAGCTTTTACTTCTTCTTCCACTGGGTTCTCTTGCTGAGTGTGTCCAACCGTGTAACCTCAGCGCGATTCCCACTTAGCAAAAATGCAATCAGAAAAAGCCCATTTGGACTTTCTGTTGCTCCGCTCTCTTCCTCTCAGCAGCGCAGCCTTACATCATCAAAAGCCTCGGTTTCCCTCTTACCCACTTCAGGTAGATTCACCTCTCCTTGTCATCCCATTAGAAAAAAAAGCCACACGTGCTGTCTATTCAAATTACTGGTGATTGCTCGTATGTCTGTCTCTCTGTTGTTCTGGATGTGTATTCAAGTCACACGTCCTTTTTTTTAGTAACTATGTGTGAAGCAGCTAGATCTATCTGAAAGTATGCCATCACCATCATCAGCAGAACCATTTTATCCAACATGTTC